>CAUYPO010108183.1:0-76971 GCA_963574435.1 Cheirogaleus major | reverse complement strand
AGACTCCTTATAGGTAAGTACATAAATTTCACTTGGCATAGTCATTGTGTTTTGGGTTGTTACCAAAAATAAAAATGCCCCTGTGTTAAAGGCTATAAAAGAGTGGATTTTTCCTCTCCTGGAACTGAATTCATAAAGTTGAGAAGTTCACTAGCATCACATTAGTGTATTCCAGAGACTGGAAACAAAAACTTGGACACTCATTTCTTTTTCCTTTCTCTACTACAAACATCAAGCCACCCTTAATCACTTTAGGCATGTCAAATCCAGATTGCTCAAAGCTGCTTTCAAGAACATCTGTGTGTAGCCTTCTAGAAAGAAAAAATTTTCTTAATTTAATTTAAAAAAAAAGAATATCTCTGAGTATTCCTACCTATACTTCTGCCTTTTATCTCAACCATTTTATTTATTCCTTTGTCTCTGTCAAGTCACCTGTCACTTTCACTCTCTCCCCTGAAAAGATTTTTTAAACAAATAAAATGATCTAAAAATATCACATCTGAATTTTCCAATCCATCCATTCTCTAAGAAAACCATCAGTATTAAATCCACAAGTTGCTCCTTCCACGATAAAACAAAGCTACTTGCCTCTACCAGCAACATAATATGAGACTGACAACTAAAATCTCATCAGCCCAAAGCTTTACCCAGAATCAAACACATAGCCTAGGGTTCCAATCTTAACCTAACTCTCCGCAAAAGGCTCTCTTCTCAGTTATAAGGTCCTCCTTCTCTCTGGCCATCCCAGCAGTGAGAATTTACAGAGATGATCGACCTTCAGTTTATACTGGTCTCTAAGGACTGTGCCACCTCACACTCTTCCTCCCCAAATTTGTTCTTACTAAACCCATAAAGCGTACATTTTATCACTCAGATCAGGACACTTCTGAGAGTGAAATAGGGTGTTACTGATAATTATGCCAGGACAACAGGTGTGAACCACAACAGTCCTGAGCAGACCAGATGTAAGTCACCCTGTCCTCATAATGGTACTGAGGCCAGGTAAGGGGTTCTTACTTACAAAGAATGAATTTCTGCTGACTGATCCTATTGCTCTTCCCTGGGAGACATCCCTGGCAGTTTTGGGAGTCAGCAAAGAAGAAAAGAAAAACAAATTGGAATTACTGAGTCCCCCTTGGAGCAAAGAAAATATAAAACATACTACACTGTAGTAAAAATTTTGTTCAAAATGTATTAAGTTTTGATAAGTGTTTTTCTTGCGGGGGGGCAGGATAAGGGTGCTAGAAGAGGGGGTAGGACAGAGAGAGCCTGTTGTATATTTGCTTATCTAGACACACTGAATAATAGCCAGTACTCACACACACAACTGCACTAAGTACCTAAATTTGCTTAATCTTTCCTAAATAACAGTTTAATGGATGATGCCTCTGAAATCAGAAGAGTTAGTTACACATTTGCCAGTTTCTTCTATGCCAGGGATTCCCACACTAAAATTCACAAACGTGTGAAGTCTTCCCCACCTCCAAAAATTTAGGACTGACATGTTTTCCATTGTTTATGTTTTTGCCAAAGACATTAAAGAAAGTATATTTGTAAAGGATACTTACTGCTACCGCCGCCCCCACCCCCAGAAAAAAAGAGGTAGGAATAATATCTCAAAACTAAAGCCAGTCCTTCAAATTGAATAACATCACAAAAACTTGCTGTATCTGTATTCCTCACATTTTGCCTCAGTTCCATTTTCATCCTCATTTGACTTGGGGTCTGTCTAGACACCACTGGACTACTAAAAACAGCTAATGTTTACTGAACACCGAATGTGCCAGACAATGCACTGAGTATTTTACAAGCATTCTCTCATTTAATCAGCAACAGCCCCATAAGTGAGTTCTGTTATTATCCCCATTATACAAGTAAACCTGGAACTTTAAGGGGTAAAATTACTTGCCCAAGGCTACACAGCTAGTCATCAGTGAAACTAATGATTTAAACCACAGCCAGAAAATCACTTCAGTTCTGCTCCAAGACATAAAGTATGTGTGCTTCCCTAAGCATGGACTGGTTTAAAAAAAAAATGTTTTAGGTGGTACATGATCACTGTATGTACTAGCATCTAATAATATTTTCACATACATAACAACTATTCCCTTTTCAATTCTCTTTCAATCCTTCCTTTTAAATCAAGAAGAAAGTTTCAGCTTGGTGCTAGGAAGCCTCTAACTTTTGTTGGAAAGCAGAACTCAGAACTCCCTGCAAAATGACAACATCTAGCTAGAATTTAGTAATGTTTTGTTTTCATTGTAGATTATCTAACAGTACTTTCTACTTATGTCAAGCAACACTGGTGACAAAGACTCTCTCCTTTGACTAAAACTTTAGCCAGGCTCCTCTGAGTCCTCTGCTTGACTAGGCATGACTTTGGCTTCCCTCTCTATCTTTGTAGAACTCAGTTTGGAAACGAATCCTACTAAGTTAGTTTAGAGAAAATTCTCCACCTTTGGTATCTGACTACCCTGGATATCTTATCACCCTGGCCAGCCTTCGGCAAGAATCTTACCAAGTCGGTTTAGTCAGAAACCCCTTAGGATTGATATTCCCTCTTAGTAATTTCCCATCCACTGACCTCTACCCTCCCTGCTCCATGGTTATAAACTCCCACTTGACCTTGTTGGAGTCAACGTTGAGTTGATCTCTAAATCTCCGCCCCCCACCCATTGCATGACCCCATTACAATGGTCCCTATACCTATCGCCACAGCTTCCCTTGAACAAAGTCTGCCTTACCATCTTTAACAAGTATCATGAATAATTTTTTCTTTAACACTGATTTTTCACTTTCAATAGTAAAATTAAGTTGCTTTTTAAAATAAAATAATTTAAATTTTATAAAGAGTTGATTGTCAAAAAGATTTCCAAAAATTCAATAAAGTGATATATCAAAAACCATGGTAGAAGTGAGTACACACACATCTGAAGCCAGGTAAACCAATACCAGGATTGGGATGAGTACTTCTAAATCCTGAAAGCCTGCAAACCAGATCCCCTAGCCCAGCAGTTTCTCTCCAAACTCTAAAAATGACAGTGTTCCCCATGCTGGATGTTGTAATGCTTACTATCACCTACCACCCTAAAAAGGAAAAATAACTTTTTCATCTGTACTCACACCAACATTTCTGATATCAAATGTGTGGGATTCTTCCCCACACCAAGCCAACTGGGTGTCCTACAATGCAATTGAATTCAGACATTGTCTTCCTGGAGTTAGCATCAGATCCCACAAGTTCAGGGCACAGTTCTATAAGATTGGCCCCACTGCAGAGGCCAAGTCCAAGCCTCCCTTATGACTGACTGGCTAGAAATTGGGGAACCTTGTGAGCCCCTTCTCGGGTTTGTTAATTTGCTAGAACAGCTCACATAACTCTAAAAAATAGTTTACTTGCTAGATTACTGGAAGTTTTATGCACCTCCCTGGGTTCACTAACCCCAAAGCTCTCCAAACCCTCAAAACCCCATCATTTAAGGGAGGTACCTTACGCAGGCATGAGTGATTACGTCACTAGCCATTGGTGATCATGCTCAGTCTCTAGCTCTTCTCTTCAGCCCTCCTACCCTCCCTGGAAAAGGGGCAGAGTGAGGCTGAAGAGACCAACCCTCATTTTTTGGAGTTTTCCAAAGTCACTCATTAACATAAACTCACGGGAGGTTGCAAGGGGTTTGTTAAGATGCCCCTTTCATCTTTATCACTCTTATCACTCAAGAAATTAGGAGGGTTCTTTTAAAGAGCTCTGTGCCAGGAAGACCAAGACCAAATATATATTTCTTACTATATCACAACATCACACCACCCCCACCTTCTTATCCAAGAAGAAAAAGAAAAAAGAGGAAGAGCTATGTGCCAGCCAGTAGGAAAAAAGTCAGACTTCTCTCCCGTGACTTTGCTTCTCATGTCCGTTTGTCATTTGCACCTTAGGTAGTCACAAATTTCCTTAGTCATGGAGCTCTCCTGAATTCAGAAAGCAGACAAGGACAAAGCTCAAAAGGGCCTCAAGACCTTAAAATATCTGGGGGTCAAGCAATTAAGAAGTACAGTAGGCCCTCATATTCATAGAGTCAACCAACGGGAAATCAAAAATATTTGTGGGGGAGATAATAAAAAATAATACAATTAAAAAACAATACAGTATAGCAACTATTTACACAGCACTTTTATTATATTAGGTATTATAAGTAATCTAGAGATGACTTAAAGTATACAGGAGGATGTGCATAGGTTATATGCAAATACTATGCTACTTTATATAAGGAACTTGAGCATATCTAGATTTTGGTATCTAAGGGTTGGGGGGAAAGATACTGGAACCATATGGCTACAACTGTAGTTATTTATCAAGTCCCAAGTGCTAGGCTCTGTCCTCCACAGAAGAGACAAAGTGGCTTTCAAGCGTACTCTTACTGGGGAAATAAAACCACGAATCATGTAATTAATGAGTAATGAGATGTTAAGCTATATTTGCCCTAAATTTGATCTAAGATGATACCTCTAAGAAATAAACAGTTAATGTACCCCGCCACCAACAGTTAAACCACCACCAAAAATACTAAATGATTATAAAAAAGGTATTAGCGATTACACTTTTATAAATTCTACCTTATAGAAATCTATCTTATACCACAAGAGTACAAAAATGTACAGTTCCGTCAATGCAGCAATATTTAGAATTATGAAAAGCTAAAAACATGTAAAAAAATAGATAAATGTCTAAACTATGGAATACTGCTCAACCATTAAAAAAGAATGAGGTAGATATACAAATATGACATAGAAAGATAGCCATGACAATTAACCGAGAAAAAGAAAACTGCCAGACACATAGACTATGACTCCATTTCTGTTTCTTAAAAAAAAAGGAGGCCGGGCGCAGTGGTTCACACCTGTAATCCTAGCACTCTGGGAGACCGAGGTGGGCGGATCGCTCAAGGTCAGGAGTTCGAAACCAGAGCGAGACTCCATCTCTACTAAAAATAGAAAGAAATTAATCAACTAAAAATATATATATAAAAAAAAATTAGCTGGGCATGGTGGCGCATGCCTGTAGTCCTAGCTACTCGGGAGGCTGAGGCAGAAGGATCACTCGAGCCCAGGAGTTGGAGGTTGCTGTGAGCGAGGCTGACACCACCGCACTCTAGCCCAGGGAACAGAGTGAGACTCTGTCTCAAAAAAAAAAAAAAAAAAAAAAGGAGAGGAGGCTTGCACCTGTAATCCCAGTTGCTGAGGAGGCAGGATCACTGGAACCACAAGTTCCAGCCTGGGTGACAGTGAGACTCTGTCTCTATAAAAAATGAAAGAAAAAAAAAGGAGAGGAGGGCATGTATTCACATGAAAAATTTTGGAAGCAAACATACTGTTGACATATGCTGAAGGGTATGAGAATGAATGGTTGAAAACTGAGGGGCAAGGAGGGAAGAGGAAGAAAGATCTTTGTATTTAACTTTACATACTTCTATACTATTTGAAGTTTTAAAAGCAAGTCCATAATTTAAATGTCAATTATTAAATTACTAATACTGGATGGCATCCACATGAGCATTTTGAAGGAATTCCAGAATAAACTGGAAAACCATTGGCCAAAATGACAAAAGGCCCCCAAGTAAACTGCAAATGTGACCCCTAATCATAAGGACTTTATAAGACCTGAAATTACAAGAAAAGTTTATTTCTGTGTTAGACAAGCTAGTGAAATAAAAAGACTGAGATCACTGAGTAGATCATTTCGGATTTTAGTTGTTTTTGTTAAGAATGGGGCTTATCAATAAGACAGGATAGATCTAAATAGACCATTAAGCCAAAAGGCCCAAGGATGAGGCTCCTCAGGTTGCAAGAACAGAAAGTGAGGAACATAGAATCTTTGTATTTGTAAATGACACTAAAGACTTCCATAGCAATAATGTGCCAAGTTATTGGTGCCAAATTATAGGAAGATGTTAGGAATCTACGCAAATAAAAGGAAAAGTGGCAGATGAGTGTTAAAATGAGCATATGGCCTAAATCAGGCACACAAAACAACAACTCAGCTGTCAGTTATGACCCAGGAATAGTATCTGAGAGTCACCGTAAATGGACCCTAAGGACACCAGCCCAATAAAGAGCTACAAATTAAAAGGAATACAAAGTACCCTGGGAACTATCAAGGCAAATGTCAAAAAAGAGAGAGAAACAACTCTACTTCCCCCATAAAATTCTGGTGCACTCACCTCCACAAACATCCACCACTTCATTTATGATCTGTGTCCTACCCCTTCAACTACATACAGCATAGGAGTTAAACAAGATCAGTGGGTCTCAATGCCTGTCTCAGATTAATCTCAAACTGATTCTTTCAGAATTGCCTAGCAGCTTTTATGGAAACAGATTCCCAGCCCAGTCCCAGAGATCCTAATTCAGTGCCTATAAAACTATGGTCCCCAAGCCCCAGGTTACGGCCTGGTACTAGTCCACGGCATGTTAGGAAATGGGCTGCACATCACCACCTGAGCTCCCCGCCCACCCCCATCCATGGAAAAATTGCCTTCCATGAAACTTAGGAATAAGGCGGCACAGCAGGAGGAGAGTAGTGGCAAGTGAGCGAAGCTTCACCTGTACTTACAGCCACTCCCCATCGATTGCAGCTGGCTCCCCCAATGCTTGCAGCTTGCATCACCAACTGAGCTCCACCTCCCTCCAACCCTCAATCCACACTCAGTCCATCTGTGAAAAAAGTGTCTTCCATGAAACCAGTCCCTGGTGCCAAAAATGAGGGGGACAGCTGATATAAAAGGTCTTCTAGGTGGTACTGATGCAATGATTTAGGAATTCACCGGACTCTTCCCTCATTCTAAATCTACTCCCAGAAAGGATTTAAGAAGTCTTACTATAAAAAATAAACTCAAAAGAAACAATGTGAGGAACTACCAAAAATAGGCTAAGATGACTGCTATACATGTTGAGCATCTCTAATACAAAAATCTGAAATGCTTCAAAATCCAAAATTTTTTGAGCACTGACATGACACTCAAAGAAAATACTCATTGGAACATTTCAGATTTCAGGTTTTCAGATTAGGGATGCTGAACCGTAAATAGAATGTAAACATTCCAAAATCCGAAAAAATCCAAAACACTTCTGGTCCCAAGCATTTCGGATAAGGAATACTCAACCCGTATTTGCACATTAAATGCAAGTGGAAAAGACATGGGGGAAGAAAAAAACAAAGATCTGGCTCCACGCAAGAAAAGCAGAACTCAGAACCCTATCATGCCCCACATTCCCACCTGTGTCTCCCAGTCAAAAGCAGGGCAAGAATAAACTCTCCCCATGAGCTAGAGGATCCCTAAGTTTCCTCCTCATCCCCACCCTTATCAAGTCAGGACCTGCTGCCTCCAGGAAAATGTCACTGTCAGGGTGTTCTGAGGTAGAGATAAAACTGGGTGAATAAAATCCACTGGCACTGTGTTCCTCTGGCTTACAAACAACCACTATCAGTAGTTTATCCTGATGCCACTACTGAAAAGAAGCCAAGAACTCCCCTTACTTCTATCTACCCTCTACCCACTCCACTATCCAGTCAGTCTAATTCAAATTCTAACCCTCTGGTCTTCCACGCTAGAAAACCATATTTCCACTAATCTACCTACTCTAAAAAAAAAAAAAAAACAAGCAGTGGAAATAGAAAACATGCTTCACGCAGGATAAGGAGCAATTCAAAGTCAAGCCTGCCATAAGGTATGACATTTCTCAGCTTTGTTTCAGCATGCCTAAAAGAAATATAACACAGGGATTCTTACATAATCACAGCCTTATGGGACTGGGAGATTCTTAGAGACCAGCCACCTCACTTCAGAGAACAACAGAGTTTGAGGTGGAATATCTTACTCAACATTACCCAGATGGAGAACGGCAGCACCCAGGCCAGAACTTGTGTCCCAACTTCTATGCCAATGATCCCACATCTCTGCCATGCTGCTTCTAGGAACAATGTTCCTGGAAATTAGATTTATTAACTTTAATATATTAGATTCCCCAAATCTCCTTAATTCCTCCTATTACAAATGAAGTTGGTGTTATAAGACCATCCCAAGAAGAATACTTCATACATAAAGAGAACTTAAAGCACCTCAAAATTTATTGAGAAATAGAGAGGAGATGGTGCTTTAAGTCACTCACTGTAAGCATATAAACTGAGAAAATGTGCCAAGCCAGGTTTATATCATAGATTAAACATTTCAAAAATGGCATCTGAAAATGACATCAACATTTTCATTAGTTTTATTTTTCCTATAAGTTGCTGAACTTCCTAATTTTTAAAAAATGCCAACTGCAACCACTGCTCATTTTTTTCTTAAACATTAGAGCTAAGTGAGGAAAAACATAAAATTAATTTATCATATTGAGTCTCATGAAAGTGAAATCCCGTAACACTCCATCTGTATCAAATGTTCACAACCTGTGATTCTGCATCAATTTCTGCTGTAAAAAAAAAAGCATATGTCAGTCTCCCAAGAGAGGAAGCAGCAACAGAAACTGGGTGTGTATCCATCTCCCAACAAGAAATAAGAGGAAAAGCTACATAAATCCAGTAAGAGTTGAGTCTCTATTTTATTCCTTTCCCCTGATAAGGTACAGAATTTCCTACAGTTTTAGCTATGCTCTTCTTGAAGAAACGAAATAAATCCAAAGACCAGACCCCAAAGAATATCTACTGTGCCCTGCTAGAACCACAACTGTCAGATTGATAGTTAGCCCATGCTGAAAAGTGAGTGCTCAACAGGCCTCAGATAACCTTACCTAAATTAAAAACCTGGCCAATTTTCTCTTTTGAACCCACAAAAGAAAACTAAAATTTTTACTTGTTTCCCAAATTTCACTCTTCAAGTAAACTGGAGCATAGATTTCAACAAATCATTTGCCCACTATTGCCATCACTGGTCACTAGCCTCAGAAGTCACGACCCATGTTGATGAGCCACTCCATGTATGAGCTAGTTCCTTCCTGACCATTAGTTTTGAGCCCTGAAGGATGCTACTTTGCTTTTCACCAGAGCCAGGGCAGCAATAAATTCCATGGAGTAACGAAATGCTAACAGAAGTATATACACTGACAAGTTCTAGATGCTATTTAACTCTTATTGAGCCTGCTCTTGGCATTTTTCATGCATGTTCCCTCTACTGGAAGAAAAATAATGATTTGGGAATACACAGGACTAGCTGATAGTAAGTCTGAAAACCTTAGTCTTGGCCCTGTAAGAAGCAAGCATATGACTAAGAGCAAGTTTTTTTTCTTATCTGTCTCCCATTCTTTATATTTATTCAGTGGGCTTAATGTCAGCTACTAATCTCACCAGGGTACCAGAACAATGACCACCATTACCTATCTTCCTTTTATCACCCTTAAACGTGTATATTACATAATAACTCAGGTTAAACCCATACCATTTATGTGGGACATTGAACTTGAAAAAATTTGAAGAATCATCATCATTCTTAGTATAAAACAGAAGACTGGCAGAGGGATTCCTTTCCCCTTCTCAGGCAATTAAACAGGTGAGGGGAGAAGGTGGGAGGAAAATAGGAACTGGGATCTGGCAATGGCCTCCTTTTAGCCTTCCACACCATAGGCAAGACAAGATAGGCTGTTTCCATGGCTGCTTCTGAAAAGCACGGAAGATTAAAGAACTGTGGCCGATTCATTCTGCTGTTGTGAAATGTTCTCCTGCTTCAAAAGACAGACAAACATACCAAATTAGAGGAAAAGTAAAAGCGAAAAGACATAGAAAAGGTCTCTATCTCAAAAACAGAGAGTAAACCAGGTCAGTAAAACCAGAGAAAGTAGCCATCTCTAAGTAGCTGCCAAGTGGGGTAACTGAATTTATACTATTTAAAAAGTACCCAATGATTTCTTCCAACCCCATCGACTTAACATCTGCTGCCAATATTCTGTTGCAGCTACAGAAGGCCTAGAAAATTATTCAAAGAAACCCAGAGTTAGAATCCTTCATGGTTTTAAGACAATAAGATCTAACTTGATAAAAGACATTTATTTAACCAGGCTATATTTTGTCCACCCACATTCTTGCTAGTCTCATCCTACCTCAGAAAATATAAATCTGTCTTCAGTTTTTCGATCATCCTCACTGACTTTTTCCATAACAGAACAGCTCCAAAACATTTGTATCAACTTACTGCCCAATGTTTAAGGAGGCATTCCAGAACCAACTCTGTCCCTTCACCCCTACTCTCAAAAGCAGACAAAGGCACTACCATCATCATCAGTTTTTAAAAACTAATAAAAGTGTTTTACAACTTGATTCCCAAGTTGTTCAACCTTAAACAAAATAATACAGGATTTATTAGAATGGCAAAGCAGAGACCAGAAGAAACTTATACGTTCCATGGCCGTACAACACTGCCAAAAGAGGAAAGACTATTCCCCCCACTTCACTGTGGCAAACCTCAACCCTAGATCATTTCAGACCTTCAGCTCAGCCTGAGTCCAGACAAATCTGGAAGGTTCACACTGAAAAGCACACCTACCTCTGGTTAGTCAGTGTTCCAATTTCTGTCCCTTTCCTAAAAAGCAGAAAAGTAATATCTCCTGTTTTTCTACTCATCAAACTCTTTCTCACTTTCATCTGTCATAGAGCTCCAAACTCCTTTGTACTTTTCACAAAGCAGTTTCTAGTACCACTAGAAATGATTACTCTCCAGGAAAATACAACTTTGCTTAGCAGAAGAGCTTCACACAGAGCAGTTTGCCAGTGGTCGATTTTTCATTCCAGACAAGGCTTCTAAGCCTGGCACAAATCTGCCTGTCACTCTGCAGTTCACTCGGCTTCCCTCCCCTAATCCCTGCCTGTAACTCACTCACCCATCCTCTGTAGTGTGGTTAGAGAATGCTGTGCAGTCTGCTCAACACAAGACTGCTCAAATCACTGAATTTTAAATGCCGCCTCCCAGACTCAAACATCTTCCACACCATACTCCTATGCACACAAAAGACCACAGCACCAAATGAAGTCACTTACCACAACAGCAGCTTCCGGACAAGACAAGGAGTAACATGTAATCTTTTCTCAACTCAATTATAGTCCACTTCACTTTCTTGCAATTGCAGCCATGCATCACTGGTCATGCTCTCCACATTATAAAGTAATACCCTGGAGAGTCCTGGAGTCAGAGGCATCATAGAATGTTAAAGAGTGTGTGCTCTGGCAAATAGGCCTGGGTTCAAGTCTCAGCTCTGTCTCTTATTACCAACATAAAGTACCTGCCCTTCAGTAAACCAATCCTTCTAAACCTCAAATTACACATCTGTAAAATGTAGCCAAAAATCACATCTACTTGTTAGGTATTATAAATGAGATAATATAAACAGAATACCTAACACAAGACATGACAATATAAAAGCAATTGTTGACATTCAGTATCCATGGGGGTAATTTGTAGGCAGTCACCTCATAGAACCCAGCTGCCCTGGAAGTCTCCAGTACTGGTAGAAGTAAAAATACATTCAGCCTCATTCCATTCCCATCCCACAAATGAGAGGTAAGACTTAGCAAGGAAAAAACTCCAAAAGATCCACTTGGTGCTGCCAATCCCAACACCAGAAAGCCAAGCAATGCTTTGTTCCCATGGTGAAGGGAGGATCGGCACAACTGAAAAAGCTAATGAAAGAGGAGCAGCTTCAGGATAATTCTTTCATGAATCAGGTCAATATTTTAAGGGGGGAAAATACGTGGATGTTGGAAATTCCCTTCTCATTCAGTTTCTGCTAAATTCTGACTCTCCATTATGTATAAATAAAGAGAAAAGGCAATATTGGAAATCCCAAGAATCCCAGCTGGTGGCAGGATATTACCTAAGAAAAGAACACATGGGAATTAGGAGGGAAAAAATCTTGAAATTGAATTTATTCACAAGCTGCAGAACATTTTCCTGTGAAAGACAATGGGACAATAAAATAGAATTTTAAAAAACTTTCTACAATAGCAAAAACTGTGGAGCTTGGGAGAAAGTATCATAAAAGATATTTGCTGTTCCAGATGTAAAAGTCAGAACTGTAGTCTGAAATGAAACCTAGAAGTTTAGTCATTGCAACCAGAAAAGCTGGTAATAACTAAGAAATGTCAGGTTCCAAGAATTGGGAAGGTTGGGGGAAGGGCAACAATGAGAGCAGGTGGTAAAGCAAATTTATAATATATTACAAAATTATCATGGTGCTAGGGATAAATTTTTAAAATGAACCTTGCAGGGTTAAATTCAAAATTCAAGAATGTAGAAAGTGAGGGGATATAAAATCAGGCAGAATCTATGGTACTAAGAGCCCTGGACTGGGAATCAGAACACGTGGGTTCTTGTCCTAGCTTCAACCCAAACCACCTTGCAACCTTAGGCAAGTCCCTTGCCATCTTTAACCCCGTCTCCTTATCTGTAAGACGTAGAAGAAGAACGACAATGATTACTAAGATACTGCCAGCCTAACGTTTTAAAAGTCAAAAGGGCACAAAGATCAGGAACTCTCAGGCCTACAGACTAGAAACAAGAGGTGGAGGGAAAAAGGAAAAGAGGCCCAGAGAGTGAGAAAACTTCAAGTAACTGAGCGTCGGTGGAAAGAGAAAAGCTTCAGGATGGCGAAGTGCTCCTGGGGTTCAAGGAGCAAGGAGCAGATGTTAGAATCTCGAAAAACTGCAAACTGTTCAGCATATGTCAAAAGGAACAGAAAGACGGGGGATGGGAGGAAAGCTACCAACGAATTGTCTCCGTTAATCAATCAGTATTCAATCTGTCCCGGTAGACAGCCAGGAGATTCGAATGCCACGGCCACGGAAATCACTGTGACCCCTGATGCCAGGGTGTCCGGAAGCAAGGACCAAGGGGAGTCCGTGTCTGGTTCCGTCTAGTGAGGAGATTCGAAGAATGGGTGAAAAGTGAAGAAGGAGAGAGGTAAGGGCATCTGGGAAACCACGTTGGCTGGCGGGAGGTGAAGAGGACTCAACGCCTGACTCCCGCCCGAAGGTAGGCAGAGGGGTCAGTGTCCAGGGCCCCGTTCTCACCATCTTGACGATGCCCCGCTGCACGGTGGGGACCGCGGGTCCCCCGGAGGAGCCGCCGCTCTGCGCGGAGGAGGCCATGTGTGAAGATGCAAAGGCAGCGAACGAGGCGGCCCGCCCGGCTGGAGGTGTCAATGTGGGTGTCGGTGTGAGTGAGAGGCCGCCGAGGCGAGGGGCGAGTTGGCGACCAGCTGCGGGCGACGGACGGGACGGACACGCAGGGCGCTCACAAGAGCAGTAGCGGGACTAGGAGCGAAAGAGGAGACGCGATCTCCGCCACCGCCACACGTTCTACTCGCCGCGCAAGCGTGCCAGAGCGCCACCGTCCCCTAGCCAATTAGCGCCCAGAGCCTGCCGGACCTCAAGCCAATAGACACCCTGTTTCCGGAGCTCCGCCCCTTGGTCCCAAAACGGGTGGCGAGCTCCAGGAAGCGCTGAAAGAGCTGATTTGCGGTAACGGGCTGAGTGTGGGGCGGGACTTCCGGGGCAGCCGGAGTAGGTAGTGTCGGGAGGTGTAGTGGGAAGGAAAGGACACGTCAGCATCTGGCCGCGGGGCGCGGGGGGCCATGGGAGCCCCGTGGGCGGGGCCAGCCGCGCCCTCCCGCCTAGCCCCGCCCATTGCGCCCCGCCCCGCGTCCGCTGGGGAGCCCACTCTGACGCCTGCGGGCTAGGTGGGCTCACCCGCACTGGAGGGTGCGGGCTGTGAGGAAGGATTCCCGCAGACTAGGTCCTGAAGGAGTCTCCGTGCTCGCTGCACACTGACTTCCGACATTTTACTTCTGCTAAAAGTAGGGAGAGAAGAACTTGGAAAAGTCAGAGCACTGTGAAACATACCACCGATTTGGGCCTTGACCTGGAACGCGGCCGCGCGCCCTGCCTGCAGTCGGGAGTCCGTCTCGCTCGTATTTGTGTCCCTGGCGTCTAGCACTTGTAAGGCGCTCCATTAAGGTTTGTTGTTGGGAGAAGTAAATATCTCCTGGAGGGATCACGTGCCCTGTATTCGGCCTCTTCCAGGCTGCTCCAGTGAAGTTAGGAAAAGCCTCGCTTCACGCTTTCCCTGGGCCAGAAGGAGGCAGCCCCTGACCGATTGCGAAGCGCCTCCAACCGCCTGATCTCACCTAGCCCCAGCTTTGAGAGTAAAGGGATAGGGGAAGGGACGGAAGAACCAGGGCCTACAAATATATAAGTGAAGCCAAGGACCTTGCGTGGGTTGTCATTTAGTCCAAAAACCTGACTCTATACTGAGGATACCACTTCCCCTGCAGCTTTTTTGAGAAAGGCTTTGCTTATTCTTCCACACTTCACATTCCCCAGAGTCAAGTTTTAAGGTCAGCATCTTCCTAGATCTCTAGTTCTCTTTCCATGCCATGAATTTGCTGCCATCTTCCAAAAACAACAAACAAAAAACAACTTTGTGGAGGTTCATTCCATCTGATTATACCACTTTCCATCTCATTGAGATTGTTGTCAACCCTGCCCTAACTCATACCCTGTTTTTCACTGAAATTGTTGACACCTGGTGCGCACTCTTCTCCACTCATTTATCCCAAAATACTTTAATATTTCTGGCCATGACTTATCCAATCCTGGTCTCTCAGCTCCTTGACCTCATCTTCAGTAAACTTGACCTCTGCACCAGGTTAGCCACCGTTCTCCAGGACAGATGAAGCATTATAACTTCATGGCCAAAATTGTAAACTCAAACACCTCATTCTATGATCCTAATTGCTGTCCTCTCTCCCATCTCACTCAGTTAATTATCTCATATCTTGTATTAGTTGCTTAACAATTTGCCCCAAAACTTAAGTTTTTATGAGCATTTATCTCACAGTTTCTGTGGGTAAGGAATCTGGGCGTGGCTTGGCTGGGTATTTTTTCCTCCAGGTCTCACAAAGCTGCAGCAAGATATTAAGGAGGGGAATGGGGGGACTGTGGTCTCATCTGGAGGTCCCTCCTTTGACTGAAGGTGGATCTGTTACCAAGCTCACTCATAGTTGTTGGCAGGATTCAGTTCCTCAAGAATGTTGGATGGAGAGCCTCAGTGCCTCAGTGGCTCAGTTTCTTGCTCTGTGGGTCTCTTCATAGAGCAGCTCAGAGCATCGCAGCTGGTTTCTATCAGAGCAAACAAGTGAGAGAGCAGAAGAGGACAAGGTTACCTGGAACGTAAAGTCCCTGAACCCCTCTACCCTCTCTTTGTCGGCTCCCTTCTGCTTTCTCCTGGATCCGATCCTGGGTTAGACTCCATACACTGTCCATCATATTAGCCCCTGTCCTACCAATATCCTCATCTACAATCCCCAGTGGTTTTCATTGTATCCACCTGTCAAAACCTCAACTCTAGACCTCTCTACCTTCTCCAAAACTACCACTTAGCTAGAGAAAACACTTAACTATGCAGGTTGGTGCCACAGTGAATTAATGGACACTCACACATTGCCTGGAATTTCTTCTTTTCCTCAGTTTGATCTCCAACTCCACTGGGTCTGTTTTAAATATTCTCTGTTCTCTTAACTCCAACTCCACTGTATTCAACACTCTCAAATATTTATAAGGCCTCCTACTTGGGAGAGAAAAAGTCATCAAGATCTCCCTCCATTTCCTACCACCAAATCTAAAATTTTATCTTCATTCCCATTTCTCTCTTCTACCTTGTTACAAAGAAAAAACTCCCTCCTCCTCAGGCTAAACTCTCCATCTATGTTCTGGATCTACCTGTTCAAAGACCTTTTTTTTTTTTTTTTAAAGAGATATGGTCTTGCTATGTTGCCCAGGCTCAAACACCTGGACTCAAGCAATCCTCCTGCCTCAGCCTCCTGAGTGGCTGAGACTACAGGTGCACACCACCATGCCCCGCTTTGAGAACTCTCTTAATAGATCATTCCTTCTCCTGATTTTTTTTTATTTTAATAGATTTAGGGGGTACAAGTGGGTTTGCATACATGAATAAGTTGTATAGTGGCAAAGTCAGGGCTTTTAGTGTACCTGTCACCTGAGTAGTATACATTTTACCTGATAGGTAGTTCTTGATCTGTCATTCCCCTCTCCCCTTCTCAGTCTCCAAAGTCTATTATACCACTCTGTATGACCATGTATGCCCTCCATTTAGCTCCTTATAAGTGAGTATATATGGTATTTGTCTTTCCATTTCTGAGATATTTCACTGAGGATTATGGCTTCTAGTTCCATCCAAGTTGCTACAAAAGACATTATTTCATTCTTTTTATGACTGAATAGTATTCCGTGATGTATATGTACTATTTCTTTATCCACTTATCAGGTGATGGGCACTTAGGTTGATTCCATAACTTTGCAATTGTGAATTGTGCTGCAATAAACATACAAGTGCATGTGTCTTTTTTATATAATGACCTCTTTTCCGTCAAGTAGGTACCCAGTAGTGGGATTGCTATATCGAATGGTAGGTGTACTTTTAGTTCTTGAGGAATCTCCATACTATTTTCCATAGAGGTTGAACTAATTTACCCTCTCCCGTTTTTACAGACTCTCAGTTTACCCTGGATTCCTCTCATTAGCCTTTAAAAATTCTCCAATTCCTTGCGTTATAGAAGTAAATTAATTAAATAAATCTTTCTTTACTTCACATTCCTCTCCAGAAATCTCCCTTCACAGGCAAACCTTCTAAGTGAAATTCTTCGTTTGTTGCCACCACAGCCTCACCCCACATCCAATCTTCAGCCCACTGCACTCTGACTATTGCCCTTAAAAATTTACAGAAATACTTCTCTCCAAGGTCACTAGTGACCTTCTTGTTACTATTTTCAACGGATGTTTTTCAGACCTCACTTTGCTGAGGTCTCCATAGCGTTTGACACTGCTCCTTGAAATGCATTTATCCTTCCAAGATATCACATGCCATACTTTTTGTATTCCTTTCCTAGCTGCACCTTCTCATCTCAGTTGGGAAGGACTCCTCCTTTGCCTGCCTCTTAATATTGTTTTTCCTCAGGGTTCTTCTCAAGGCATCTTCTTTTCTAATTCTAAACATTCTTCCTAAGACATCCTATCTACTCCCAAGGCTGCGTGCCAATGATTCCCAAATACATAGCTCATGTTAAAATCTCTCTTGAGCTCCAGACCATATGTCCCTCAATACTCTGGAGATCTGCCTATGACTGTCACCTGGAGAAGTCAAATTCAACATGTTTCACAAGGAACTAATTTTCTTTCCTCCCAAACCTGCTCTTCCCTAGTGTATGTCTCAGCCCAAACAATGACACCAAAAGGTACCCAGTTGCCAGCTAAAACCTGGATGTCATCTGTGATTCCTCCTTCTTCCTCATTCCCCACTCCTGAGTCAATCTCTGAAATCTGCAGGATCTACAGCAGCACAGTCACAGACCCTGGAAGCACACTGCCTGGGTTTACATCCCCCACACTGTATAACCTTCAGAAGGTTGTGTCATATCTCTGTGCCTTAGATTTCTCATCTGTAAAATAAAAATGATAAAAGGACCTACCTCTAAGGGTTGCTTCAGTTTTCAGGATCATATGAGTTAGTATGTATTAAAAACTTAGAACATTGCCTGAATCTATGTGTTAAATTTTTTATGATTACTGATAGAGAAAGGATTTGACACTAGCTCCCATGACTCTAAATCGCATGATCTTTCCACTGTGCCTTTACAGGAAGGAAAGGGACTTTGAAATCCTTAAAGAAGACTCCTTTTGTGCAGTGGACAACACACACACACACACACACACACACACATATATGTGTGTGTGCAATCTGAAGATGGACAAGATTCATTGAAAAGAACAAACAAAACACCCTATTTCCTGAACTCCTTTGAAAGTAAATTTAGGAAATATGTTCCTAGCAGTAATAATGGCCTAAATATTGAGCACTAAACATATGCACTAAACAGACTCTATGCTTTTACCTACATTACATAATTTAATCCTTAGAACAACCCTATGAAGTAGATATAATCAATCTCTTTCTACAAAGGAGAACATTAGTGTATAGAAAAGGTGAACCACTAACTCCAGCTTAACAGCTAATAAGGATGGAGTCAAAATTTGAACCCAGAACTTCCTACCATAAATAGTCTGCTCTTAGCTATTTGACTAGCCTTCTTCTAAGGTATCCAAATATGCCCCCTTCAGCCTGGGCCTGCACCTGTAGAATTCAGAAGCTGGGCAAAGAAAGTGTTTTTAACTCTCTGGTAAGTTTCATTTGGGTAAACAGGAAAAAACAACACTAGGAAGTAACTTCCTGCCTCCATTCTCCCCAGCCCACCTCCAACTTCAACCCATTCTCCATACTATAAACCTGGTGTTCTTTCTAAAATGTAATTTTCAACCACATTAACTCCCTTCTTAAAATTCCAGTGGCTCCCCCCTCTTCAGTATAAAATTTGAACTCCTTGGCATAGCACCCTTACCACCTGGCCCTGACCTACTTTTCACCTTCTCCTTCCTTTCCTCCTCTTCTTCTTCCTCCTCCTTCTCCTCCTCCTCTTCCTCCTCCTGTTTTGAAGTGACACTGTATATTTATTTAAAAGAAAAGCTTCACAAACCCAAGTTGTCTAGATCAATGCTATCTAAAAGAACTTTCTGCAGTGATTAAAATGCTGTATATATGCTCTGTCCAAATGGGAGCCACCGGCCACACATGGCTAATGAACCCTTGAAATGTGACCAGCGCAACTGAGGAAGCGAATTTTTAATGTTATTTCATTTTAATTAATTTAACATGTGTGGCTAGTGACTTTATTGCACAGCATCAGCCCATGTGATTAAATTTGAATATTGCTGTCATACTGTTATCATAATCTTCTATGTAGGTTTTTAATCTTCCATATAAGCTTTAAAATCATTTCTATATGCTTTGCATGGTCCGAACTTGATTAAAATGCAGAATGGTATAAGCTATCATTTAAAAAAACATTTTAGGCCGGGCGTGGTGGCTCACGCCTGTAATCCTAGCACTCTGGGAGGATAAGGCGAGAGGATAACTCAAGGTCAGGAGTTCAAAACCAGCCTGAGCAAGAGCGAGACCCCGTCTCTATTAAAAATAGAAAGAAATCAATTGGCCAACTAAAAATATATATAGAAAAAATTAGCCGGGCATGGTGGCGCATGCCTGTAGTCCCAGCTACTTGGGAGGCTGAGGCAGGAGGATCGCCTGAGCCCAAGAGTTTGAGGTTGCTGTGAGCTAGGCTGATGCTACGGCACTCTAGCCCGGGAAACAGAGTGAGACTCTGTCTCAAAAATAAATAAAAAAAATAAAATAAAATAAAAAAACATGTTAAGGCCGGGTGTAGTGGCTCACACCTATTATCCTAGCACTCTGGGAGGTTGAGATGGAGAATTGCTTGAGGCCAGGAGCTTGAGAGCAGCCTGAACAACATAGTAAGAGCCCATCTCTACAAAAAAAATTTTAAATAAAAAAATTAGCCAGGTGTGGTGGTACCGGTACATACCTGTAGTACCAACCACTTGGGAGGCTGAGGTGGAAGGATTGCCTCAGCCCAGGAAGTCAAGGCTGCAGACAACAAAAGTTTATAATTAAAAGTGGAATGCAAATCCTGTTTAAAAAAGAAAAGAAAAACAATTTGTCCTATGCTTTACGCTTAGACATTATTTCTCAAAACTCATAGTAAAACAAAATTTATTTCAACTTAAGGAAGACAATGAATTCTTCCTCCCAAGTTGCCCTATTTATATAGTAACTTGATGTAAAGGATTTAAGAAGTTGTAATATGTGTTTTTACAACTATATGATTTGAGCAATGGTTATAAAACTTTTAGTTAATGGGTCAACTTTATATCTTGGCTTGTTGTCATTTAATGGCAAGGCCAACCTTCATTCTATTCTCCCAAATGCTATTAATCAATGCTTCTGGCTTCTCTCAGTGGCATTAGATAATTGTATATTGATTTGCTGCTGCTACAGCTATAGGCTTTGACCACTGTCGCGTTTCATCACTCCAGACCGTGCCTGCCACACAAATTTTTAATAAAAAGAGGCATAAGGAAAACTCCATCCAATGGTACCACCTTTATTATATGGCAGCGTGTTGTTCTGGGTCTCTATAAACTGAGATGATCAAGAAAGGATGAAATTGAGAATTCCTTCCTCTCTATCCCCAGAATTCTGAGGTCAGCAAAGTCAAAGTGAGGAAAACTTCAGCAAGAGACAGCAAGCTAGATTACCCATGAGATAAACAGACATTAGTTCCCCCTTATCCACTGGGGATATGTTCCAAGACCCCCAGTGGATGCCTGAGACCTTGGATAGTACCAAACCCTATATATACATTATGTTTTTTCCTATACATACATATTTTTTTAATACAGGAGCCACTCAGACTGTGTCCTCTTCCTCTGAAGAGAACAATCATCAATGGCAAGTGGCAGTTGCAGCAAAGCAACACCAAAAGCCAACTTCACACTTAGGAGAGAATACTGCACCTCCTCCTGATGGTTTCTGGTGCTCTACATGCTCAGAGAAATTTCCCTAATAACAAACTACAGAAATGATCCCTGAAAGTATAGTCTTTATACCTATGATACAATTTAATTTATAAATTAGGCACAGTAAGAGATTAACAACGTTAATAATAAAATAGAACAATTATAATAATACTCTGTAATAAAAGTTATATGAATGTGGTCTCTCTCTCTCAAAATATCTTAATATTTTTGGACCACAGTTGACTACCGGTAACTGAAACTGCAGAAAGCAAAACCTCAGATTGAGGGGGTGGAGGGTTGTAGAGACGATTGTACATTTTTCTTTCACAGATCAAGAAGTTGAAGGTATTTGTTTAGAGGCTCAAACATCTCAGTGCAGGCATCTCTGCAATTTTCTTGGCTTTTTCCTTTGTAGTTGCAAAATAGCTGCTTCAGTACCAGATATTAGGAGAAAAAAGAGGAGGAGGAGGGGAGGCGGAGGAAGAGAAGAAAGAAGAGGAGGAGGAGGGAGGAGATGGGCAGCCAGGCGAGGTGGGGGGGTGTCTTCAAGAAGAAGGAAAATACCAGTCCCAGAAATATCTGCACATTTTTAGCGAGAGAGCAAAAGTTTTCCCAGAAGTGCCTGTCCTAAGGCCTCTCCTCACTGCAGGTGGGGGCTGGGAAGGCATTTAGATTGACGAAGGAGAGGGAATAAGAAATGAGTGCTAGGGTGACCTGAGCACTGGACCCCTTCTTTGCTTCTGACCCCATTCTACCCTTCTAGAACTCTGGACTATTCCCAAGCCTCATTCCATTTTATCAAGGCAGAATCCTGGCCCCTCATTCTCTCCAGACTAAAAAAGCCCAAAGCAGTCAGCCTGTGTTTCATCGATGCTGTCTCTAGACCAGGGTCTCTACTCTTAAAGGCCAGCCTCCGTGGAGTGTGCAGGCCAGGGAGCATGGGCTTCTTCCTCTTCTCCTGCCCGTGGAAAGGCCTTCTGTCCGCAGAACGACATAACCCTGTGCGCATTGCCCTCTGCTGCTCACTGTAGGTCCAGCAGCTCTAGCCACACTGGGAAACTCACCCCAAACACACCTAGGGCTTCCCGTCCCTGTGTTTTTCCCTACACCCAATTCCTTCCACTTGGAATGCCCTTCTACAGCTCAGGTAAGACACAGCTTTTCCCATAAAATCTCCTGAGATACCTCCAACTAGAAGTTAGTCCTCCCTCCCCTGGATCCCCAGCCACTTTCCCATGGTGTGTGCTGCACTCTCCCTGTGTCACAGTTATTTGTATAACAATTGAACTGGCCTGTAAAGTTTTTGATAACAAGCTCCTATGAGTCTTGTTAATTTTTGTGTTCCCCATAGGCCTGGCACTGCCTTATAAAGAATAAGCATTCAATAAGTATATGTTGAATTAAATTGAAATATTCAGTCTGTTTGAATGTCTGAGATGACTTATTTACCTTTTCTTTGCATTCTATATATCCACTATATATCCTTCATGTTTTCTGGAAATTGAGCTAAGAATGTTGAGGGTGTTTAGGGTGAAAGTTGGGCATTAGAGTAAAGATTACAATCATGGGACAGGTCCCAACATAGGATAGTTCATGGAGTCATAAATTGTATTTAACTTCTGCCAACCATAGAATGTGTCTCATCTCCCCCTCTTCCTGAACCCTGGAAACCACACACACCTTAACTTTAGCTTGCCTGCAATTATTCAGTGACTTAAATAATACAGCTGTGTATTTCTCTCTCACGTAACAGCCCAGGATGTTGACTTTCCTCTTGTAATCATCCAAAGACAGAGGCTAGTGGCAGCTGTCCCATACATTAACAGGGATTCTAATTTTTTTTTTAAGTTCTCATTTAAAGTCAAGAGCAAAGAAAGAGGGATTATTTGATGATGCAGAAATGTTTTGAGGAGGAGAAGAAAAATGTTGAGATGGTCACATTGGATATTCTCAATCTTCTAATTAAAATAGGAGGGCTTAGCAATCAGAAGAAAGGATGAATCCCTGTACAAGCAGTGACCTCAGGATTAAAGATGAGGCCCTTTCCAGGGAAGGCAGTGCCCCGAAATCACCAGGAGCTGATCCAAACCAAAGCCAGACCTCTAGAGTGAGTGGATGGGCATGGTGTCAGCTGCCAGAGCGTAGGGACCACAGCAATGAAAATGAAGCCAAGCAAGAGGTCAGGACCTGAGTGGATGGCGAAGGTCAGGAGTTCAGGGGCAAGCTCAGAATGGAAAAATGGGCCCCAGGTGTTGTGAACAGACACAGGGTGGCTGGAATGTTGGGTGTGGAGCAGCCACTGCAGTGAATGACCAGAGTCCAGACAGACATATCATTGCTGGGAGTCAAGGAGCAGGGTGGAGCTGAGGCAAGAGGCCAGGGTTCAGGTGGCAGCTTGAGGGGGAACACAGTCCACTCAGGGGGTTTTCAGGAGGGTCCGTGCATTTTTTTCAGGTGCCCTTGTCTGGATCTTCTCCAGATTAATTCTCCCAAAGGATAACTATTTTAGGTGGAATAATATCCTATTTCAGCCACATTCCACACAAATACCACAGAGACACCAAAAAATGGAAAGTCATCTCTCTTTCCTCTTTATCCCAAGCCTTCATTTCACGCATTTGAGAGTGGCATAAATTCCAACAAGAAATGATTTCGTGAAATGGCATGATAATTCTAAAATTATACTATACCCATTGTTCAGTGGAGAACACTTAATATAGTTTGCCCTCTTAAGAGTGCTTCAGAGGATAGGATGTTGCTTTATGCTGCAATTGAAACAGGCTAAGCAACCAAAGAGTTATGTGATTTTATATGCTTGCTTCAAAAAAAAAAAAAAGAAGAAAAAGAAAAAGAAAGAAAGAAAAAAAGAAAGAAAGCAAGCAAGCTCTTCCCCAATGCCACAGGTCCCCTGTGGTCTTTCCCTCAGCCTGGAGCTCTATCCCTAGAACAGTGAACAAAAATGGACAAAATCTCTGCCTCCCAGGAACTCACATTCTAATATCAGAAACTCAAGGTAGGATCATTATGATGGTTAAACTTTAAATTTGGATTCGAAGTACTCGCAACCAAAGGCAAAAGCAAAAAATGCACATTAAGGTTATGTAATTCTCACTGTCTGATCAAAGGAAGCATATTATTTAATGGGAAGAGACAAACATTTCCCTTGACATTGAATTCTAGAAGGCTTTCATTACATGACTCTTTATCTAAAGAACAATGAGTAATATAATGGGCAATGTTTTTGACAAAGATTTGTAAGAGATGCAGAAATGTGGCTATTTCTTATAAAAGATCACATAAAACCTCGAGAAATACTGTTGAATTGTAACTCAGTGAAAGCTTCCATGGTAGAAAACAGTGATCATTAAAAAAAAAAAAATTGCTTAAAAACAATAGGGCCAAAATACCTACTTCTCTCTTTCCAGGTACTGACAGTCAACCAAAACATGTACCAGAGGGAAAACAAGGCCTGGCCCAGTGGTTCACACCTGTAATCCTAACACTTTGGGAGGCCAAGGCGAAAGAATCTTGAGCTCAGGAATTGGAGACCAGCCTAAGCAAGAATGAGACCTCATCTCTACTAAAAATAGAAAAAATGATCTGGGTGTGGTGGCGCGTGCCAGTCATTCCAGCAACTCAGGAGGCTGAGGCAGGAGGATCCCTTGAGCCCAGGAGTTTGAGGTTGCAGTGAGCTATGATTATGCCACTGCACTTTACCCATGAGACTCTGTCTCAAAAAAAAAAAAGAAAGGAAAGAAAAAGAAAAAGAAAAGAAAAGAGAGAGGGATAAAACAAGATCTTCCAAAATATTTTAAGTGGGTCAAATGCAGAGGATAATATTTAGGCATTCACTAGCACACCCCACCTTGGTGAGGGAAGTTGTACAGAGAAGCCCTAGAATTGGATTCCCTAAACTTGACATAACTCTGGCCCTCTAAACCCTCCTAATATTATTGTAAATTGGTTCAGAGTGGATGAAGAATAACCTGGAATATGCATAAGAGTCTTCAAAACTTGTTCAAGCCCTTTGACCTGGCAATTTCACTTTGGGAAACCCCAAGGGAAAAAAATGTCCAGGGCAGAATGGAAGGAGTTCAAAGCGAATATTATGGCATAGGGTTTGAGAGTAAGGGCACTGCAGTGTGATTGTCAGGGTGTCAATTATTTGTGAAATTTGTGCTTTGTGAAACTTGCAAGTTACTTAATCTCTCTAAGTCTAAATTTCCTTATCTTTAAAATGGGAATAAAAGTAGTATCTGCCTCACTGGGTTGTTATGATATTAGATGAGATAATGAATGAAAAGTTCTACTTGTGCCTGGGATCTAGGAAGCTCTTAATAAGGTTAGTGATAATGATGATGATCTTGAGAATTTAAAACCACTCAAAGTCCCAAAGATATGAAACTAGCTAAGAAAACTATGGTGTATAAACACAATGAAATACTAGATAGCTATTCAAATGACATGTATGTAAACTAACTTTATGTAAATTAAGTATAATATAAAAAGTCAGAACACAAAAGTTTTGTATATTGAATACAACACAGTAATAAGACATGTGTACATTAAAAGTAATCCAACAGAATGTTTAGAGATAGGAACAGAGTTTAATGTTCTGTTGGTTGCTAGGTAATGTTTCTAGGGTTCATAGTGAGTTCTTTTTCAAATAAACTTTGTTCTCAGTGCCAGGAGATTAATTTCTTAACCTCTTTATTGTGAAGTAGAAGACACACAAAAGTGCTCAAAACAAAAACGCACAGCTTAATGGATTTATCAAAAGCAAACACCACCCAAGTTGAGAAAATGAATGGCCAGCATCCCCAGAAACCACCCTCCTAATTACTGCCCTTTCTAAGCATGCACCTTGAAATATGAATTTTGTTTGTTTTTAAAACTATAACTAGAATTAAGCAATATGTATTAACTTATGTAGCTTCTTTTGCTCAGCATTGTGTTTTGTTTTTGTTTTGAGACAGAGTCTCACTCTGTTGCCCCAGCTAGAGTGCCGTGGCGTCAGCCTAGCTCACAGCAACCTCAAACTCCTGGGCTCAAGCGATCCTTCTGCCTCAGCCTCTCGAGTAGCTGGGACTACAGGCACGCACCACCATGCCTGGCTAATTTTTTCTATTTTTGGTAGAGATGGGGTCTCATTCTTGCTCAGGCTGGTCTTGAACTCCTGAGCTCAAATGATCCTCCCGCCTTGGCCTCCCAGAGTGCTAGGATTAAAGCGTGAGCCACCGCGCCCAGCCTCAGCATTGTGTTTTCATCTACCGCGCCCAGCCTTAGCATTGTGTTTTCATCTACATTGTTTCAGGTAGCTGTTGTTCATCTTCATTGTTATATAGTATTCCACTGTAATTAATATATCACAATATATTTATCCAATCTGTTGATGGACATTTGGCTTATGGAAGATTGTATTTTCCAAAGATGGCTGTAGCAATATCTCTCGAAACAAGTTCTTTTTACAAAGTGACCTGACATTCCTCCCATTAGGAGGTGGAATTTATGTCTTTCTCCCTTGAATCTGGGTGGGCCTTTGCTCTGTCTTAGCCAATAGAGTACGACCAAAGTGACTTCTGAGGGTATGTCGCAAAAATGCCATGTACTGCCCCCTTGTTCTTCTAGGATACTTACACTTGGAACCCACCACTGTCTTTGAGAAAGCCCAAGCTACAACATGGAGAGGCTACATACTCGTGTTCTGGCCAATAGGCCCAGGTGAGTTCCTGGCCAACAGCTGGCATTAACAGCCAGATGTATGAGTAAACAAGCCTTTACCTGACTCCAGCCCCTCATCATGAGTCACAGCCTTTGAGTTTTCCCAGCAGAGGCCATACACATTGTGGAACTGAGACAAGCAATCCCTTATAGGCCCTTTCCAAACTCTTGATCTACAGAATCCATAAACAAAATAGTGGTTGGTTTATGCAACTAAGTTTGAAGTGGTTTAATACACAGAAATAGTATCTGCAACAAGGTTGTATACAGTTTTTAGTCATTACAAATAAATATTCATGTGCATGCATTTCTTTGGGGAATATATAGGGGTCATAGGTTATGAATATTTTTAACTTTGGTAGATTATGCCAAACTTTTCCCAAAATGATTGTAGCAATTTTGACTTCCACCAGCAGTATATGAGAGTTCTAGTTCTGCATCCTTACTAACATTTGATATTGTTAGTCTTTTTAAATTTCAGCCATCTGGTGGATGTGTAGCAGTATTTCATTGTGGTCTTGATTTGAATTTCCCTGATTTCTAATGAGGTCGAGCATTTTATAATATGTGTATCTGGCATATGGTTATAAAGATATTTTCTTATATTATGATTATCTTCTAGGACCATTATTATTTTGCCTTTCACACTAGTAGCAACAATTCCAGAAAGTACTGTGATAACATTTCATTTGTCTTCCCTCAAATCATTTTCTTGTAGCCATTTATACCCTATTTAATACAAAATGAGGTAAGAAAGTGAGAGAGGATCAAACTCTGAAATAGTCAGTCTCTTGTTTCCAGAATTTCTTAATTACAAACCAAATAATAAAATCAAAATCCTAAGGCCCTAGAAGAGTAAAACTCTTTATTCTTCAAGCAGTCTAATCCAAGTCATTTGGGACCCAACCTCTAAAGAAGAGGTCTACCTATATTGCCTACTCACTCTGGGCTCCCCATCTCAGCCCTCTCCTCCAAACCAAGTTCCACTTGAAGCTGTGGCTTTCTACCTTTCTCACTCTGATAGCCAAACAAGCATAAACTTTTTCACTCCGATCTGACCCTGCTGGCCAAGACAAGGTATATAAGTAGAGTGCCTCTTCTGAACACTGGATCCTCAGATTCAGGGGCAAATGCACGATGTTAGTTCATTTTCACTGTAACTTTAGACATTTCCATCTTGGTATTTGAATTCCCATAGAAGGATTAGGATGGATTCTCTTCTTGGGAGTTGCTACCCATGGAATTCCAAGGAAGTGAGATTTCTAGCTTGTTCTTTTCTAAAATATGAGACCAATTTCTTCTTCCTAGCCAGGAAAACCAAATGGGAAAATATGTTCCATTATCCTAATGTTTTCTGCTACACAGACTCCACTAGTCATTCACTTTTCTTCCTCTTCTTTCTTCTCTTCTTTCCATTCATGTTCCTTCTTGCTTATGACTTCTCCATATTGTTAAATGGCTTTGTCTCTTCCTGCAAACTAAAAATAACCAAATTATAATTAAATAGCACCCCAAAAATATTCCACCTTCATGGACTATTTACCTTAAAGATTTTTAGCCTCCATCTCATATCAGTCTAAAAACTTTCTAAGGCCAAGAAATGCAAGAGAGAGAAAAGGAATCAGAACAAAGTGGTAGAATAATAAAGGCTCACAAAAGAGGTTGCAATTGGTTAGGAGGTAGGCGGTACTGATAAACTTTTCTCCAACAAGGTGGCCCCGAAGTGGCTGGGTGCTCACAGAGGCTCTCATCTCCCTCTTACTCCCAATCTCCATAAGGAGGGCATTTCTCAGGGTCAATTCCCCATGTGGGCAGAAAGCGGGGGTGGTTCTGGTTGTATAATGCTAGAGAAAAGCTCAGAGGTTTTAATCACTCATTCAGGGAATAGTGTTGCTGCTACTCTGCAGGACTTGTCCTACCAGCCCTGGGCACTAGCCAATACAATCCAGCGTGCACCTTGGAAGGAGAGCTAATTGATAACTTCTCTTCTAACCTCTAGACAGAATTCACCTAGGCGAGAAAAATGAATAGGAGTCAGTCCCAAGTTACCATGTAACAGAAGCCCAGAAAACACTCTTTCCTACTTTGAGTTTTTTGCTTAGCTTTGTTTTGTTGTGCACCATTTCAGTATACCTGTATAATCCACATGGTTTTAAGTTCTGATAGCTAAGAAGTTTCTTGTTGCCTTCTATTGGTGTTTAAGTAAGTTATAAAAGCTACCATTTATTCAGTCTCTACAATAGAGCAGGCACAGTATTAGATACTTTATATAAATTATCATATTATCTCATGAAATTGCTATAATAATCCCATAGGGGACACGTTATTTTCATTTTAATGGCAATAAAACTGAGGCTCAGGAGGAAAAGATTCCAACCCAGTCTATTTGACTTCTAAATTCAAGTTCCTAGTCCTTCTACCAGTTAAGCTATTCATGAGGCATTGTTTTTGGAAGCCTCAGAGACCATCCACCCTTCACAAAGGTTGGGATCATTGCCAAAGACCTCTTCCATTTCATAACGTTCACTGTGCATGCCCATTTTTTCATACTGCCCACTCATCTTTGTTTTCCCCATGAGATGAGCCCTTTTTTCCTCCAGTCTTCAAGCTACTGTGGCAATTCTCTGTGTTCCTCCTACAGAAACTTTTATCCAGAACCTTAAGTAGTTTTTTCCATTTTATCCAAATTGATTGTCTGTCCTTTAGCTGCCAAGAAAATTTTCATTCCTACAAATTACAGATTAGAGGGAGTCTCCTCTAACCTCCTTACTTAAGACAGAGCTTACAATATCTGAGAAGTTTCAGAAGACCTGGGAATGATTTTTAAGAAGGGGATTTGCTTTAATAGTCCTTGATTATCTCAACCTCAGATTCATTTGCAGGGCCTTTGCCCCCTCTAAAGGATTTCTTCCTCCCAGGTCCTTGGTAGCCAAACACTGCCCAGAGGCAGCAAATAACTTGAGGACTGTGTTTGTCAGATGGGCCCTGGACAGCTCCTGATCTTCTCCTTACCCCGGGACCGCGAATTTTCAGTGAAAGATAGGATGAATTTAAATTGAGATCTAAAAGCACCGACAGGAATATGATGACCAGTAGAAAGTGGTGTTGATTCCATGGAGTGGTCCCCAAAAAAGAGCTCGCAGTGAGGGTGAAAGGAGAAATGGCATGTTGTTGAAAGCCGGGAGAATTACTGCCTTGCTGGGCACACCCTCTACAATCCCTGAACAGGAAGCAGGATAGGACCTCATCCTGGGGGGCAGGCAAGAAAGGACAGAGCAGAAGGTGCTTGTTTCTTGGGATATGGCTTGGAAGGGGCCTGACTCGCTAGGTCTCAATGCTAAGGGATTACCACAGGACAGGTGCTGATGGAAACAATGGAATCATTCATGTTGTGGGTTGAATTGTGTCTTTCCAAAATTCACATGTTGATTGACCTCCTCATCCCCAGTACCTCATAATGTGACTACTTTAGAGATAAGGTCGTTGTAGACGTAATTAGTTAAAATAAGGGCATACCAGCATAGGGTATGGCCCTAATTCCAATATGACAGGTGTCCTTAGGAGAAGAATGCAAAGATAGAGTGAAATGATACACAAACTCCCAGGATTTGAGTTACGTTGTCACAAGCCAAGGAACTATCAGAAGGTAGTAAAAGGACTGGAACAGATAATATCTTAATCACAGACTTCTAGCCTTCAGAACTGTTAGACAAGACAAATTTATGTTGTTTAAGCCACTTAGTTACAGCAGCTTGTAGCAAACGAATATAATTCCCTATAATGAAAAGAAAAAGGTGAACTAGGGTTAGTTTATTCATTAGATAGCTGAAATCCCACTGCAAAAAAGTAGCAGGTTTTGGCCTAAGTCTCGGTGTTTCTAGGCAAGGTGCTCCCCTCCACACATTGGACAATGGTGTCTTCCGACTGTCCCTTGATGGAGCAGGACAGAGGCAGCCAGAAGTCCAGAGGATGGAGTTTCCTGTTTCTTCTCTTTCTCCATTCCCCTCCCACACACTCCTTCCTCCTACTTCAAATTTTCTCCCTTGTCTCCTACTCCATGAATTTTTGAGATTGCAGCTTAAAGGTCTTCTAAAAGATGAGAACGAATTGGGAGAGGAGGAACTTAGAAACTATGAGGCAGGACTCACTCTGGCATCTTTATTCCTGTTTTGCCCCTATCTCTTTGTTGCCTTTCTGACCAGATCAAAGCTCAGGGGTTCTTACTCTTCAGTTCAGACAAACCCAAGCATCTAGGGTGCAGGGTCTCCCAATTCACCCAACTTTCTTTCTATGTTTGGACTGAGAATCACAGAATGCCCTGATCGCTTTGTGACCCAACCAGCTGCAGGTTTTTTCTAGCAGGTTTGAACCCAACATGGGGCCTTGAACATTCTCCTAGGCACTGATAAAGGTATCTAGGTTGTTGCTCAAAACACTGAAAGAAACTGGCCCTGGTCAGGAGCTAAATTCCTTAAACTGTCATATAAACTCCATACCCTAACCCCTTGCTGTGGACAGACCTAGGTGTAACATGCCTTTTCTCTTACTGTCTGTCTCGAGGATGCACTGCAGCCCACTCTGTATGCAAGTTCCCCTAATAAATGCATTGGACTGATTGCCCTGGCATTTAGTGCTTCTCTCTCTGGAATTCCAACTGGCCCCATCTCAGGACAGTTTGGGGCACTCCCTTGTGGGAACCCTCTTGCCCAGTTTGGTGGGAGGAAACATGGGGAGAGAGGCCAGGTGTCATTTCCTATTTGAATTGTCTCTGTGGGCTGGCTAATGATTGTCTCTTGCCTTGTCTTTTCTCTCATGTAGGGGTCTCCCAAAGCTCCAGCTATGTGAACTCTGAGCTCTAAGGACGTCTGTTCTTGTTTCGTAGACTGAAACCTTTGCATACTTGCTTTGCTTTTACGATTCATCTTCATAGACTGACATCTTCATTATTGCCCAAGGCTCCACCAATAGCTCCAAAAGCAGCTTTCATTTTTTCTTGAGACTAGGATGTTAAAGAGGAGGAAAGTGAAAGTATATGTAAGAACTCTATCATGCCTATAATCTCGGCAGAGATTTCAGGAGGCCGAGCTGGGAGGATCACTTGAGGCTAGGAGTTTGAAACCAGCCTGGGCAACATAGTAAGACCCTGTCTCTACAAAATTGAAAAAAAAATAGCCAGGTGGGGTGGTGTGTCCTTGTAGTCCCAGCTACTCAGGAGGCTGAGGTGGGAGGATCACTTGAGCCCAGGAGTTTGAGGCTGTGGTGAGCTAAGATCGTGCCACTGCACTCCAGCCTGGGCAACAGAGTGAGACACAAACAAACAAACAACAACAACAACCCCCCCATCATGATAAATGAAATAAACTAGACACAAAAGGACAAATACTGCATGATCCCACTTACATGTGTACCTAGAATAGGCAAATCAAATTCATAGAGACAAAAAGTAGAGTAGAGTTTACTAACGGTGGGAGGAGGGAGCCTGGGGAGTTTTTATTTAATGAGTACAGAGTTTTTGTTGGGGATGATGAAAAAGTTCTGGAGATGGATGTTGGTGATGGTTGTACAACACTGAGAATGCACTTAATGCCTCTGAATTATATGCTTAAAAATAGCTAAAATGACAAGTTTTATTGTGATGTATATTTTATCACAATTCAAAAGAAAATAAAATTCTAGAGGTAAAAATCAGCATTCTTTACTACCAATCCAACATAATTACTATTCTTTCTGAGTTACTAAGATCAGCACCTTTGGGCAATTGTGTTAGATAATTTGATTGATCTTTTACTGGTTGTTTTAAAATAAATCCCTTGGTTTTTTCAAGAAGAAGAATAATTCCACTTTCAGACCCCGCTTTCTCTAACAGTGCCAATAATATCCAAAGGATTTAACTCCGTTAGGTTCCAGAGTCTGTCTTTTCAATTCCACCCCTAGAGAAAGTCCAACACATGGGACAGGCGCAGCTCTTTCCCAAGCCTGCATCTCCTTTTCCCCTTTCTGTTCCGGTGCCAACTCCCCTTCCAGTCACACTCAAGGCTCTCCGGAGATGTGAAGAAGAGGGAGCCTGGGTTGCTGACAATGACCCCCCTGCTCAGTGTCCCTACAAAATACAGCGCACTGGGCAGACTGCAGGGGGCGCCCCGGTGCTGATCCAGTGCTGCTGTGGGGGTGTGCCAGGCTCCCACGCGACTGATCCAGGTGGTTGGGGTCAAGCAGCTCTAGTGAGCGTTCTCTCCAAACACCGGTTGTTGGAACAACTATAATTAAACATTAAATTATGAGAAATATTTTTACATAAAGACAACTAAGAGAAAGAATTCAAAATACCAGAGACTGAAGAGAAACTAGCATAGTGGGTGGAAAAAGTATTGCTGTGAAAGGTCTAAATGCTTGAGAGTGGGAGAAGAAAAGAAAGAAAATCAGAGAGTAAAAAGGAGGTTTCCTCTAAAGCTTAGTATTGGGCTGTCTTCCAGAAGAGAGAGAGAGAGAGAGAGAGAGAGAGAGAGAGAGAGAGAGAGAGAGAAATAAATGTGGAGCCTCTCAGGGAAGGCTAACATCACTGATTTCAGGTAGTGGAGACTTCAGAGAGTAAGAGCTGTTTTGATCTAGAAGGTCGGAGAAGTGGACCTGAGGACCCGGAAAAGGAACTGGGTGAGCTGAGGGTTAGTGGTAGAGGAGAGGCCAGCTGGGCTGATCATAAAACCTGGGACAGTGGATCAGTCAAAGTCTGGTTATTGTGTTTAATTGTGCCAAGCCAAAGATAGTAATGAGACTTGATTTATAATTATCTATCTTTACATAGCTTGTTCTCTGGGTAGTGTAGTGCTTCTGTTGGGCTGAGCAGGTGTTGCTTTGGGGGCCTTTGTGGGCACAGTAAAGATGAAGAGCTCTGGGACAGAGGTAGGATCCTTATCCTTAGGGAGTGAGTTTTCTTTCCCATTTCCTTTGGGTCTTGTTAAGCAGTAGAAAGGTACCCAAACGGGAGTACTGAGTTTTCCTATGTGGGGCCTGTTACACACTTATTTTCAGTGATGGCTAGAAAAAACCAATATGGTCCCCTTTACTCTAACCTAGGACAGGACAAGTCTCCACAACCTTCAGAAAGCATACAAGTAAAGACCTTGGATCATTGGTGACTTATGATTCTCATCTTCTTCCCTTTAAAACATACAAAAGTTTTGGTGTATTTCAAAGGCAGCAGGAAGATAGCCACCTAACTATTTCCTGGGCAAGGTAACCTTAGGTCAGAGAAGGAATTTCATATAATAGGCTAGTGATCTTGAAGATCAAGAGGGCCAGCTGAAGAAGCAGAGAGACAGACAGGACAGCAGCATAGAGTCAGGGCAGGGAGGGTGGCCTGGCGGTCTCCTGGACTGTAACTACTGAACTCAGTCAATAGATAATAATGGTAACTATTGGTGCATAATAATAGTAGTAATGATATCAAATACTTACATAGAATGTTCTTATGTATGTTAACTTATATAATTCAACAATTCCATGATGTAGCTACTATTGTCATTTCTATTTTACAGATGTAGAAAAATGAAGTACAGAAAGTTAAAAAATGTAAGCTTTAAAAAAAGGATGTAAGCTCAAAGAGGGCAAAGATTTCTGTCTTTTTTATTCATTGCTGTTATCCCAGTGCCTGGCACATGTTCAATAATTATTTGTTGAATTAACAGTTAACTGATCTAAGACCATGCAGATGGCATGGCAGGGCTGGGATAAGAAATGAAATTTGATGGCTCTGGAAGTCCCACTGTTAGTTACAGAGCTGTACTGTCCTAGATGCTGTTATAGGAGATGAGCTTTGTGTGTCTCTCAGCCTGAGTTATATCTGATTAATAAACCCTGCTCTCACTCTCAAAGCTGGCTGAGGAAACACTTTCTAACTCATTTTGTGAGGCCAATATTAACCTAATATCAAGAGAAAAAGACATTACAAGAAAGGAAACTACAATAATCTCTCATGAACATAGATGCAAAAACCCTTAACAAAATACTAACACATCCAATCCAACACTTATAAAAAGAATTATAAACCATCACCAAGTGGGATTTATTCCAGGTACACAAAGCTGGTTTAATATTAAAAAATCATTCCTTGTAACCCACCACGTGAACAAGTTAAAGAAGAAGAAATCATATAACCATATCATTGACGTAGAAAAAGCATTTAATAGAATCCAGTACCCATTCATGATAAAAAGTGTCAGCAAACTAGGAATGGAGGGAGAACTTCTTCAATTTGATAAAGAACATCTACAAAAATCGTACAGCTTAAGTTCGTCAATTGTAACAAATGTATCACTCTGGTGGGGGATATTGATAATGTGGGAAGCTACGCATGTTTGGGTCAAGGGGTACATGGGAAATCTCAATTTTGCTGTGAACCTAAAACTGCTCTAAAAAATAAAGGCTATTAAAAATACATATTGCCTTGGATAGGGATTCTTGATATTATAAAGATGTCAATCTCTCTAAATTAATTATTGTAGAATCAAAATTTGACAAAATACTAATGTTCAACTGAAAAATCAACTTAAGCAGGACAAATAAAAAATTCTGAACAAATAGTAATGTAAAGGGGACTCTTTCAGCTATTTAAAATATATTATAGCACAATTATAAGTTTGAAAGTGTAGTAACCACATGGAAATAAACAATAAAGCTGAATAACATTTTCAGAAGATTTAGCAAAACCCTACAACCAGTATCATACTTAATGGTGAGAAACTGAATACTTACCCAAGATAGGGAACAAGGCAAGGATGTTCTCTCTCACCACTTCTATTTAACATCATATCATATTGGAAATCCTAACAGGTACAATAAGACAAGAAAAGGAAATAAAAGATGTATAGATTGGGAAGGAAGAAATAAAACTGTCTTTGTTCACAGAAGACATGATTGTTTATGTGTAAAATCCCAAAGAATCAATCAAACAAACCTCTTGGAATTAATAAGTGAGTATAACAAATTCTCAGGATATAAAGTTAATTTACAAAAGGCAATTGCCTTCCTTTATACCATCAGTAAACAATTGGAATGGAAATTTTAAAATGATACCATTTACAAAATGAAGCATAAAAAAGTGGAATACTTAGGTATTCTAAATACTAAGGTATTCTAAATCTATCAAAACATATAAAGCTTTATATGGGGAAAACTATAAAACTCTGATGAAAGAAATCAAAGAAAATATAAATAAATAAAGAGATAGTCCATATTCATTGATTTGGAAAACTCAATATAGTTAAAATGTCAATTCTTCTCAACTTGATCTATAGATTCAATGATATCCTAATCAAAATCCCAGCAAGCTTTTTTTTTTATAAATATTGACAAATTGATTCTAAAGTTTATATGAAAAGGGAAAGACATAGATTAGCCAACACAATATTGAAGAATAATAAAGTTAGAGGACTCACATTACCCAATTTCAAGACTTAGTATAAAGCTACATAATCAAGAAGACAGTATGGTATTGATGAAAGAACAGATTCATAGAGCAAAGGAACAGAATAGAGAGTCCAGAAATTGATCCACACAAATATAGCCAATTAATCTTTGATAAAGGAGCAAAGGCAATTCAATGGAGAAAGCATACGTTTTTAATAAAAAAAAGAACCTAGACATAGATATTACACATTTTATAAAATTAACTCAAAATGGATCATAAATCTAAATGTAATTTTTTTTTTTTTTTGAGACAGAGTCTTGCTCTTTGTCTGGGCTAGAGTGCTGTGGCATCATCAGCCTAGCTCACAACAACCTCAAATTCCTGGGCTCAAGCGATCCTCCTGCCTCAGCCTTCTGAGTAGCTGGGACAACAGGTATGCACCACCACGCCTGGCTAATTTCTTTCTATTTTTAGTAGAGATAGTGGTCTTGCTCTTGCTGAGGCTGGTCTCCAACTACTGATCTCAAGTGATACTCCCAGAGTATTAGGATTATAGGTGTGAGCCACTGTGCCCAGCCCCTAAATGTAAAATATAAAACTTCTAGCAGAGAACATATAAGAAAATCTAGAAGGGCTTGGATTTGGTGACAAGTTTTTAGATATAAACCAAAAACACAATCAATAAAAAGTTGATAAATTGGACTTTATTAAAATTAAATTTTCTTCTCTGCAAAATACACCGTTAAGAAAATCAAAAGACAAACCACAGACTTAGAGAAAATATTTGCAAAACATATATCTGATAAAGGACTTATATCCAAAATACACAAAGAACTCTTAAAATGCAACAATAAGCAAGTCACAGTGTCACATGCCTGTAGTCCCAGATACTTGGGAGGCTGAGGTGGGAGGATTACTTGAGCCCAGGAGTTTGAGACCAGGCTGGGCAACATAGCGAGACTCTATCTCTTTTAAAAAAATAAATAAATAATGAAAAATTTAAAAAACCCAACAATAAAAAAATGAGCAATCCAATTTTTAAAAAATGGGCAAAAATTCTGATTGGACACTTCACCAGAGAATACATACAGATGGCAAACAAGCATATGAAAAGATACTCAGTATTATTTTTTACTAGGGAATTGCAAATTAAAACAACCACCAGATTCCACTATACACCTAGGAGAACAGCTGACATATAAAAAAACTGAGGCAAGTGTGCAAGGCAACCATTGTTGCTAGGAATGCAAAATGGTACAGTAACTTTGGAAGACAGACAGTTTCTTACAAAGTTGACATAGTGTCAGTATACAATCCAGCAATTGTGCTCCTTGGTATTTACCCGAATGAGCTAAAATTTATGTCTAAATAAAAACTCGCACATAAATGTTTATAGTAGTCTTATTTACAATTGCCAAAACTTGAAAGCACCCAAGATGTCCTTCAATGTTCTTCAACATGTGAATAGATAAACTGTGGTACATTTGTGCAATAAAATATTATTCAGTAATGAAAAGAAATGAACTATCAAGCTATAATAGACATGGATGAATCTTAAAGGGAAAGAAAACAGTATGAAAAGGCTGTATACTTTGATTCCACTATATGACACTCTGGAGAAGTCAAAACCACAGCAATGGGAGATAAATCAATGGTTACCAGGAGGTTAGGGGGAAGGAGGAAGGGTCGAATAGGTGAAGCACCAGGATTTCTTAGGGTGGTGAAACTATTCTGTATGATACTGTAATTGTGGATACATAACACTATATATTTGTCAAAACCTATAGAATTTTACAACATAAAGAGTGAACCTTAATGTATGTAAATTTTTTAAAAATCATGTAGGAGGTCAGGGGAGATAGAATGCAGAATGTGACAAAATAATCAAACTGTATTACAAATGTATAAAACCACCCCACTGAAGGTGGTAGGGTAAAGGTGCTGATTTAAGTAACTATGGGAATGAGCAGAGTCTGTAAGACTAAAGATAAAAGAAATTGTACATAAGCATTATAATCTAGTTGATAAAGTTGTTTCCTATGAGGGTTTGTGTTAACAATTCTCATGCTACAAAAATGTATACTGGAACTGAACAATCAAGTAGATAGATGGTGGATTATGGGAGCCAGGTTTCTTACTGTTGGAATACGAGTTTATAGATAAGCAGAGAGGAAACTAGAATGATCCATGTAATAATGGATTAGAGCTGGAGACATCAGTATGAATTTTTGTTTAGTTTAATATAGATACAAATAGTTACAGATGGAAATATTTATAGATATGTGTATATACACAGGCTAGTATACACACATATATTTCTTTGCTCTGTCAGCTGACAGAACTGAGAAGCACTGACATCCCAGTAGCAACAAGCACAACTGGTACCCAGATGTTGGTTTCTTATACCACTTTTCAATAAAAGGAGCCAGGGCTCCTTAGAGAAATGGCTGATACTAGGACTGGGGCAGGAAATATACAAGGTGAACTTGGAGCATCTGGTAGTATCAGAAAGTAAGGAAATACTGGGGAAAAAAAACACAACAACAACAACAACCCAACAAACGAACAAACCAAAGCCCACAGTAATGGAAGCATGCCAAAGGATAGAGAAGTCAACTGAGTTTCAAAGTTGGAACAATTTGAGCAACAAAATAAAGTAGTATATTGGATTATAACCCCCCAGTAAGTTTCCTTATTAAAAAATAAGTCCATACTGAAATAAATAAATTATTGAATCAACAAATGAATGAATAAATAAATAAATGAGAGAGAAGAGACAAATCTCCCCAGCAGAAGACATCCAAATGGTTTATGTAGATATTCCACTCTCAAGTAAATGGAGCATAACTCATTGCTTCTTAAGTGTGAGTTGTGCATAATGACTTCCTTAGCAAAAGCACTGTTTGGAAAGGGTGTGGGGGAGAGTAACTTTAGTGGATAGACCTAACAAACAGTATCTCAGCCAAGTGATCAAGGTCAATATCAATAGTGATAAATCCTGTTCACAGTATGTACCCTTGCTATGATGTGGTAAAAATGATACTTTACCTCTTTGGTCTTCTTCCCCCAAATCCATAAGTCCAGTCTAATCATGAGAAAAGCATTAGACAGATCCCAATCAAGGGATATTCTACAAAATACCTGACTCCTCAAAACTGTCCAAGTCATGGAAAACAAGAAAAGTCCACGACACTGTCACAGCCAAGATGAGCCCAAGATGATGATTCATGGCAAGTGGTCTCCTGGAAGGGATTCTGGAATAGAAAAATGACATTAGGGAAAAATTGAGAAAATCTGAATAAAGTATGGACTTTAGTTAATAATAACATATTAATATGAGTTTATTAACTATAACAAATGTACTATACTATGTTAGTAGTAGGGAAAACAGTGCGGGTTGCTGTGGGAACTAACTGTACTGTCTTTGAAATTTCTCTGTAAATCTAACATTATTCTAAAAAATAAAGCTCATTAAAATAAAATTTACTTAAAAACAAACAAACAAGCGACTGGCTATCTGCCTCCCCAGATCAGCCAGTGCAAAGTAGGGCCAGGTGGGGTGAGGAGAGCTTCCGGAGAGCAGAGCGGGCTGTTCCCAGGGAACGGAAAGAACTTCGGGTTTCCAATTTCCAGTTCCCAAACCTTCCCCACACTGTCAGGGTGGGTGCTTACGCGGACCCAAGGAGACACTCTCCAAAGGTGGCTGGCAGAGTGCCTTTGGACCGCCCTGGTCGGCTGTGGTCGGGGCACATAGTGCCTGCCTGTCCCGGTGACTCTGGGCTGGGCTCTTTCTTCACAAGCTGCCCTTCACAACCCATGGGCTTCCTCCCCCGGCCTCCTTGGGCCCTTGGCTCTAGACCCTGCACCTCCCAGCTCTTCGGGATTTAGTTTAGGGATGTGCAACTCACCACCCCACTCGACTCTCGACTCTCGGTAGTCTTGAGAGAAACAGGAGGCAGGGTTGAGAGCAGAGGTTAGGGGCTCACGGTGAGAAAAGAGGGGAAAAGGAGGGGTTTTTTGTGCTCCAGTGCAAAGCCACGGTTGGGAGGGTGTGCTCTTCACTCCCTTTGGGGCGTTCAGAGGGAGGGAGCCGGTTGCCCGCTTTCCAGAAACTGAGCTGAAAGCCGCAGAGATTTGCAGCGGGAGAGAGTTTTGGTGTTAGAGCAGAGTTTGGGCGGGGAGAGTAGGGTAACTGCATAAAGTTTGGGGTGAGGGTGTGTGTAGCTTCAGCGTGAAGGTCCGAAGCTCAGGAATATCCGTGGAATATCCACGTTTTTGTAGCAAGGAACCGCTTTGACTTTAAAGTGGGAGGCGCCGGCTGCCTGACTGTGGTTTTTCGGACAGGTGGCGCGTGCGCTCTGGATAGCTGAGGGTTGGCATAAGATGGGGCTCTCTGGAGAGAGGAAAGGGGGCTAGGACCCCACAGCCTACTAAAAGGCGCCATAGGAAGGGGTGGAGGCAGCCTGGAACTGGTGTCACCTCCCCCAGTGGGTGCCAAGAGCCTGCGGCAAGGTGTCAGACAAAGCCGGCGGGTCCCTGCGCTGGCCGCGCCCTCTCCTCTCCAGCTTTACGCACGGGCTTTGGGTCGCCTTCTGGCCCGGTGAGGAGGGCAAGGGAACTCCAGCCGCCTCTCCTGAGGGCAGGACTTTTTCCACAGCCACGAGGCTTTATACTAGGGGCTCCCAAGGGCAGAAGAAGCCAGCGCTCAGGGCTCTACATCAGGGCAAAGGACAGGCTGGAATGGCCATGCTGGTCCTGGAGAGGGGCGCACAGCCTGGTTGGCGGGTGGCAAGACCTATGAGTTAATGTATAATTGTGAGCAGATGGCGGGGGCTGGCGGCAGCCTGGGGCCTGGGCCCAGCTAATGAGGGACAATTAGCCCTAGACTCGGTGGGGGTGGTTGAAAGAGTCAGACAGTGAAGGCAGATATTTGCTCCTCAAACAGTCTGGCGCGCTGGGCAGAGGGCTGAGTGGCTGAGGCTTTGGGCTCTCTAGGCCCCCCTGCTAGGGCCCTTTCCCCATTTTCCCTCCCTTCATCACTTGTGGGTCGAAAGCCTCTGTTTGTTCAGACCTGAGAGCACGTAGTCATAAAGGCGGAGGGAGAGGGTAGTTTATGGGGGAAATCACTGCCACCACCATCTGCCAGGGCTTATCCCTTCTCCCCCCTGACACCCCTATCTCCGCCCTCATGCAGCTGTCTATGGGAATAGCTGGTCATGGCATGAGCCATGCGCCCCCAGATGCAAGGGCAGATCCAGGGGGGAGGCATGAGGCAGGAAAGGAGGACTAAGAGCAGGGCCACCATAGGCCTTGCTGGGGACCTGCTCTCACCCGGGCATGGCTAAGCAGAGTGACCAGCAGTCCCCAGCTGCCCTGGGATGGAATAGGCTCTACCCCCTAGGGACATGTGCTGTCCTGCCTGCGGGTGCTGAAACCACTTGCTGCAGTCTCCCCTGTGCCCCCGCGCTCTGGCCCAGCCTGAGGAGGCTGGAGGAGGTTGGAAGAGGAAGGAAGTTTGTGTCTGGGTAAAGTAGGAAACCCACTTTTGTGAGACATTTGGCTTTTGAGAACAAGAGTTCCTAACCCTAGGATCAAGCTGAATGTACAAAACCCACTCCCACCCCACCTCAAACCGAAAGCATTTACCAGTGGAATCCAGTCTTCTCTCTTCTTACTTCTGGGTCTAGTCTTATTGTCCTGCACCCTGCTTACTTTCTGCCTGACTTCTGCAACAGTGTCACAGAACCCGAGATATGGAATGGACCCAAAAGGCTTTTCATGTTGGCTTATTCACACACATCCCCACCAGGGATCTGCCCAAAACCATACTGACAACAAAGCTTCCGTGCACTGGAGGTCGTGTTTCACTTCCAGTGTCCCACTCTGCAGGATCCACCTACCCAGCAACTGGGGCCCCTCATCCCACCAATGGCCCAGATAACCTGTGGCGTCTTTTATGGGAACAACAGTGCCATTAATATCTTAGAGTCTAAAAGCACCAAATCCCTAGTGGAATGGAGCCTGATAACACCTAGAGATGGCAGAAGGAAAAACAGACTGCACGCCTCCTCATAAACACCCCACATGCACGTCTAACTACCCCGAGGCTCATTCCCACCACCACTACCAGTTCAGTGTTCCGAAGTCCAGGATCCCCCTGTTTCCAGGCAAGAACTCAGCCTAGGTGTCCCATCAGTCAAGAAGTCCATTGGAGAATTGGTAAGGATATTCCCTGGGGAGAACAGATGCTATGTGACATATATTCTTCTCCATTTACCCTCATTCTCTCCGAGTTTTAGGTACAAGCTCAGTCACTATTTAGGTAACGGTCTATATACCCATCTATCTTTTAGAGTAATACACACATGACACAGAAGTTGACACCCAAGCCCACCCATGTGTGTTCTGGTGAGGAAGCTGTGCTGGTGGTGGTGCTGGAAGGCTCCTTGTGCTTCTGTGCATCCAAAGCAGTAGGGACACAGTCTGAAGTTCTCCATCTTCCACATCCCTATGCCCTTCAGGAGTACTGGTCCCTGTGTGGTTGCTCTCTGGGTCCAGGGAGCCTGCATGAGAATAGCTCTGTCCCTGCTTCAGGGTGGTAGGTGGACACAAAGTGGGATCTGTGGACTCCCCATGGAAGGACACAATGGGTCATTGGCTGTGGTTTGCCCTGCCTCAGGGCTGGTGTCAGTCAGCCCATGCACACCTCCCTCCTCCTCTCTCCTCTGCTCATGGCCTGTGACATCACTGGCTGCTCCCAGAAGGCTGCCCTCTGTTCCAGAGCACGGGCTCTCTGTAGCTCTGGACCCCCTGGCAGGACTGAAGCAGGAGCAGAGTGGAGGCTGTCACCAGGACCAGAACACTACCAGCCCTGGAGCCTGCAGAGGTCTTAGGAGCCCAGCATAGGAGACTGAGACCTCCCACTGACGCTCCCACTTCATTTCCTCCATACAGGTAGCTCACCTGCAGGCTCATTGTCTGCTCTGTCTCCCATGCTGTCTCCATGTCTTTGTGTGGCCAAGTCCAATTCCCCTTTGTCTTTGTATCTCCCACTCTCCTTCCCCTTCCACCCCCATTCTGCTTTCCCATTTTGCCAGCACTGGTTACTTTTTCAGACAAGTTAATGTGAATGTTGGGGATGTGTGGGGTGGCTGTTGGAAATGAGGTTTCTTCTTGTGAGTTGGAGCATGATGATTTTAGATTTGGAGATTATTTAGGTTTTGATATTGAACCTGCATCCCCACTGCTCCTTTGAGTTCTGGTCACTTGGTAGGACTAATCCTATCAGGGGTTCAGGGTTTGGCTGATATTCCCAGCTTCTTCTCCTGTCCTGGCACAGCCCTTTACATTCCAGCTTGACTCTCCTCTCTCCATTGTTTTGGTGACAATTACACAAACATGGAGCAGGGGTGGGGGCAGAGAACGAGAGCTGAAGATTAGAAGCCAGAAATTTTGGCTTCTGGTGAGGAACTGGCTTCCAAACCTTGAATTTTACTCTCTTGGTGGCCCCCAACTTGTGGGAACCCCAATCTGTGCCTCAGTTTTCTCTTCGGAAAAACCTTTGCCTTCCTTCCCTACTTTCTGGAAAGATGAGAGTTTAAAGGAGATTGTGTCTCCACCTGCCTAGAAAGGAGTGAGTAAAAGTCAATTTAGCTCCTGAACTGAAAAAAATAGGCTCTGATTTCCATACTCTTTGGAATTCAGTATTGTTCCACCTGTGCTAGTCTCCTCTCCTGGGTTGCATTGTCCTCTCTTGGAGAGCAAAGACCTTGTTCCTTTTCTTTTTACTCCATCCTGAACAACCAGCAGTGAGCTGATGCTTAAAACTATATTCAGCAAATAGTTATAGGTGAATTAACTGAGCCAAGATGGCATGGTTATTATAAGAAAGTTCTATGCATAAGCTGTTCCCTGGGGTGACCTCCAGCCCTGCCAGGGTTCCAGGCATGAAGGGAGGTAGCTTCGACTCCCATGAACTTCTGATGATAGCAGGAAAGACATGGGGGCCTATGACCTGTGTCCCTTGCTACCCAGAGACTCTCTTGTGCTCATGATGGTTTCTGCGCCAGTCACAAACATCCCTCTCCTACTTCCCATTCCCTCCCTTCGGTACGCTTTCAATAAATGTCAGTTGAATGAATAGGTGTGGATCTGAGAAAGGTGGTCTCTGAAACTGAAGCTTCACTGTGAGATCTGGAACTCCTCAGAGTTAACTGGAACCAACAAGCCCAGCAGGTTAGAGATGCCAAGAGCTGTGTCTTCTAGGAGAAGCCAGCACTTCAGGCTTGTTCATCTCTACCTCCAATTGTGGGATCAGAGCCCCAATGCCTGGGGGATAGAGCTAAGCCCCACATTTCCCCAGGACTTCCTGGAGAGTATGAAAAACAGGCGCAAGCCCTTCCTCTGAGGTGCTCTGAACCATCCAGCAGGTGGTTTGGAGAACCTAACCCAGGACTGCCTGATAGTGAAGGTAGAGCCCTGAACTTGGGGACTCCAGCATCTCTGGCTCCAGTGTGTCAGCCAGGACTGCAAAGGCTCATGAGTGGTCAGAGACAACAGTTGCCCATTTAGAAAAGGGAAAGCTTGAGCATTCGGAAGCATCATCCCTTTCTACCTCCCTGACCTTTTGTAATGGATGTCTGGAAAACCCTCCCAGCTCCTAGTCAGGACATCCAGAAAGATCCAGTTCTCGCCACCTTTGATGTTTTAGTTCATCACTTAAGAGTTTAAGTAAAAGGAATTCTAATTTGCTAATTTTAGCCAACCTCCTGGCAAATTTTAGAAACTTGACTCTATCACAAAACACTATATCTCAAGACCATTCCAAGCAAGAGATTTCATTCGCTTAACCCCCTATTGTTGCAGACCCAGCCCCCAAACCAGAAAAGAAGCTCCTAGAAGGAACTCCCCTTCCCAGTCTTCCCAGTTAGTTTCCTGTCCCTCTGTGGAGGGCCAGCCTGGAGCATGCAGCAGGACGGTAAGGAGCCTGGAGATAGGAGGATCTCAAGGCTTGGCTTCCATCAACACAGTTTCATCTGCCATTGGCCAACGTTCTAGGGGAAGGTTTTTCCAGACACTCCCTCTGCTCCACCCCACTTCCCCTAGATCAGGAGAGTCACCCAAGAGCCAGCTGCCAAAGTGGCGGTTTTGAGAGCCTGGGAGCAGAAGGCGGGCATCCTCTTGGGGGAGGACTTTCTCCGTGGTGGGAAGCCAGGCTGGAGGGGTCTAAGTGACCCTCTCCACAGGTGGGCAGGGCAGTGGGGAGAGGTGGGGTGTGGATGTCTCTTTCTCATGCCCAGGGATCAGCAGCGTGAATCAGCTGGGTGGGCTCTTTGTGAATGGTCGGCCCCTGCCTTTGGACACCCGGCAGCAGATTGTCCAGCTAGCAGTCAGCGGAATGCGGCCCTGCGACATCTCACGGAGCCTTAAGGTAGTGTGCTAGGGCTTTAAGAAGCAGGGAGAAAAGGCATGTCTGAAGGCAACAGTCTGGGCTGTTGCAGACTCTGAGGGCCTTTGGGGCTTGGGCTACTGCCTAGAAGACCCTCTTGGAGGCTGGGAAGGGGAGCTCCAGGCTCAAAAAGTGAGGTTAGATTCTCCACCTCATGGCCTGGTCCAGTAAGTCTCACTTTGCCTTGTAGCCTCCTTCTGTCCCAGGGATACTCCCTTTCCTTCTGCCCATTCTGCCTCACCTGTTCCTGCTTCTCACCTGACTCAGGTATCTAATGGCTGTGTGAGCAAGATCCTAGGGCGTTACTACCGCACGGGTGTCTTGGAGCCCAAGGGTATTGGGGGAAGCAAGCCTCGGCTGGCCACACCCCCTGTGGTGGCTCGAATTGCCCAGCTGAAGGGTGAGTGCCCAGCCCTCTTTGCCTGGGAGATCCAACGCCAGCTTTGTGCTGAAGGGCTTTGTACCCAGGACAAGACTCCCAGTGTAAGTACCTTTCCCTGCCTGTGATGGGACTGGCCAACAGGCTACCTGGGGAGAAAGAGAGTCCTTCTTACTTGGCAGTGTGGGCATGCCAGGCAGGGGGAAGGGCACCTGGGCCCTTCTGGCCCATAAGGTTCTCTTCTAAAAAGTGGTGGTGGAGAGAAGGTGCAAGCATGGGGAGAGAGAAGAGGCTGCCCTTGGGAATGATGTGCAGGTGGAGACAGAGGGGTGAAAAGATATTGGGGGGAATATCTTGAGGATGCAACCCTGGGGCTGCACACCACACCCCCACTCACGCCCTGACATCCCAGGTCTCCTCCATCAACCGGGTCCTGCGGGCACTACAGGAGGACCAGGGACTGCCCTGGGCACAGCTCAGGTCACCAGGTGGGTCTTGGAGTTGCCCCCAAAGACAATCAGAGCCAAATCCTCAGCATTTTACAGTTATCAAAGCCCTTCTCATTCTTTCTTGGATCACCTTCGTAACAACCCAGTAAGGAGAGCCACACAGGGAGTCTCATTCCCGCCTGGTAGAAGAAAACTGAGGCTCAGAGAAGTGAAGTGACTTACTCAAGGTCACCAGCTAGTTGATGGCAGGGCCTGGAACTGAGCCCAGGTCCCCTAGCCCCTTGCTTCTGCTGATTAAGAGGCAGGACTAATGTTTCAAATCCTCCCTCGGCCTCGTGCATAGCTTCTTAGAGCGTCCTTCATGTTCTTTGGGATCACACAAACCTGGACCACCCCTGCTGCTGTTTCCCCCAAAACGCTAAGTGTGACCCCACTAAGGTATTGAGTGCACTTCCCACCAACTGCCCTTTCGGCGATCTCCAGGTTACCTGTGAATGCCCCACCAGCTCAGCTCTGCGCTTGCACCCTTGCTGTCCCCTGGGCACAGGCACGGGAACTCAGTGACCCCATCTGACCAGAGAAATCACTGTCACAAACTGCCATAAGCCATTGTACTCCTTTGCAGCTGTTTTGGCTCCAGCTCCTCCTACTCCCCAAAGTGGCTTTGAGGCTCCCCGGGGTCCCCACCCTGGGACCGGCCACCGGAATCGGACTATCTTCTCCCCAGGACAAGCAGAGGCACTGGAGAAAGGTGCTGGGCTGGGGCAGATGGCAGATCAGAGGGTGCTTGGTGTGACATGGAGGCAGCGGCCTGAGGCCTGAGGGCAAAGGTGGAGGGGTGTAGTCTACGGGTGGCCCTGCATGGGGAGGAAAGCAGTTTAGGGTTGTGGCAGGTGGGGAGTGAGGCCAGGGAAGACCCATGCCTTGCTCCTCTCCCTATGCCCTAACTGCATGAGCCCTGATCTCTGCAGAGTTCCAGCGTGGGCAGTATCCTGATTCAGTGGCCCGTGGAAAGCTGGCTGCTGCCACCTCTCTGCCTGAGGACACGGTGAGGGTGAGTGAGCTCTGCCACATGGTGTGCACAAACCACAAGGAGGAGGAGTCTGTGCCACCAGGGATTTAGATTCTGATGAGGTGGAGAGGGGGGCAAGGAGGTGGAAACAAATTTGGTGCAAAAACTGGAGATGAGAACCTCCTCGTTCCCTTTCTGCTCCTTGCTCTCCTCTCTTCCCCACCCCAAGCCTCTGAGTTGAGGAAGGGGCCAGAGAGCAAGGGTTAGAGCAGGGAGGGAGGATGTGAGGACGGAGGGACACATGATGAGAGCAGCAGGTGCCGGGCGGCAGAAAGCACAGACAGCTACATCATCCTTGTCCTCCCTCAGGTCTGGTTTTCCAACAGAAGAGCCAAATGGCGCCGGCAAGAGAAGCTCAAGTGGGAAATGCAGCTGCCAGGTGATTTCGCTGCACATTCATCCATCCAACATTTACGCAGCACCTCCCATGTGCCAGGCTCTGTGCCAGATGCTGAGCACACACAGTCCCTGTTCTTAAGGGCTGTACTGTTCCCTGCCTTGGGGAGGAGGACAGTTTAGGGTTGCAACATCCATCTCCTCCCAGCCCTGCCAGAAGTTGTTGCTCTTCCCGGAACCTGCCTGCCTCTCACTGCACTCCCCAGCCCCACCCCCAAATCCTCCCTCTGAGCGGATCTATCCTCGCCTTACAGGTGCTCCCCAGGGTCTGACTGTACCAAAGTTCTCCCCAGGGATCGTCTCTGCACAGGTACTCTGGAGAAGAGGGAATTTGTGTGTTGGGAAGACTGGAGGGCTCACTGCATCTCCTATTTCTGGGGAAGGTCTGAGCTAAGATCCATGACTCCCCAGGGCCCCATAGAGTGCACACTTCTAGAAAGTGCCAACCCCATAGTCTACTATGTGAATAGTGCCCTCTGGAGTTGTGCAAGATACAGCCTGGGTGGCAGGCAGCCCCGGGGTCCCAGGCCTTCTGAAGAGAAGGTGTCACTAGCAGCTAAGGATCTCCTCTCACTTTTTCTAGCAGTTCCCTGGCAGTGCGCCCACAGCAGCCCTGCCTGCCCTGGAACCACTGGCTGCCCCCTGCTGTCAGCTGTGCTGGGCAACAGCACCAGACAGGTTTCTGAGTGACGCTCAACCCCAAACCCGACTGAAGCCCTGCTGGGGTAAGAATTCAGGCCAGGCCTCAATCCAGAAGGGTATGGGGATGGCCCATGGACTCCTTGACCCCCAGAGGCACGGATCTCCAGATGGGATCATCAAATGAAGCTTCGTACAGCTTTCCTCATTCCTTGCATGGCCCACAAAGTTGGGGGAAACTAGCACCCCCTGAGTCTGTAGCACCGCTGATAGCCATAGCAGGTAGAGGGGGATAGAGATTTGAGTGTGTATATCTAGGGTAGGAAACTGAGGTCTCAGCCCCTTCCTTAAAGCCACTTTGAGGGGCGGGGCAGGAATGATAAGCCCAAGCTCCCTTCTCCGTGTCCCTGCAGGCTACTTGCCCCCACAGCCGAGTTCCCAGGACTCAGTACTACTTTGGTGTCGGTGTCCTTCCTCCCCAGTCTTGGTGCCCCTCAGGCCCTGCCCCGGCTTGGCTCCCTGCTTCTGTAAGGCCTGGGAGGATGCAAGAGGCCCTGAGTGGGAAGGAGATGGGGTAGGGGGCATCTAATACTGTCCTGCCCATGCAGACTGTGGCTCCTTCCTCCTTCCTGTGGTCTCCCCATCATGCGTGGACCTTGCCTGGCCCTGCCTTGCTGCCCCCTATCCCGTGCACCACCTGACCGGAGGGGCTGGAGGAGCAACACCCACCTGCTTCTCACACTGACCTTAAGAGGCCTTCACTCAACAATAATAAAAACATTTTTATTAGCAGTGGTTCTTGTGTCCATCATGTTGTCCCTATGAGCATCTCTATGCCCACCCCTGTGTTTAACAATCATAAACAGTTTGCCCTGTCATCTGTCTATATCGTTTATCATCTAATGTATGTGTGTATGTATCTAATTGATGTATTTATCTATGTATCAATGCATCTATCATGTATGTATCTATAAATGTATGTATGTGTCTATCTGTCTTGGTGTTTGCATGCTCATACGCCCGCACATATGCTTGTGTGCACAGACACACACTAATATTGTATCATGGCACTTCACTCCTAAATCTTCCAGCATGCATCGCCAAAAAATAAGGAATTTTTTTACATAACCACAATACCTCATCCACCTCTAAGAAAATTTACTGTAATTCCTTTATCTAAGAATATAGACATCAACTCCCTAATTGTATATGTACTTTTTGCCATAGCAGCAAATAGAGTGAAATGTCACTTTTCATATTCTGCTCTTCCATTTCTACATGCTCCAGGGTCACGTTTGCTTGGTTCTTCTTGGCAGTGAGTTCCAAATCATCTCAATTCTGTCCTCCTGCAGAGGAAGCTCTAGACCCCTCCTGGAAAGTCTTAGGATGGGGGGTGGGGAAGGAGGTGAAAAAGGGAATATTCAGAAAGGAGGAGGGGCTCATCCCTCCAGATTCTTTTCCTTTTGAAGGGCAGGTGATGATGGTGCAGAGAGGGGGGGGAGTGGGGAGTGGGGGCATGTTTGTTTACTCCCATCTGCAACAGGCACTGACCCAGATGTCCTTCAAGAAGTCTCTTTATTACCAAATATTCTTGCGCTGTGCTGGTCAATAAGCAGCCACCAACCACCTGTGGCTATTTAGATGTAATTAAAATTAAATAAAATGAACAATTTACCTCCTCACTGGCCACACTAGCCACATTTCAGATGCCCAACAGGTACATGTGGCTCCTGGCTGCTGTGTGGGATGGCGAGGATTTTTGAGCATTTCCATCAGTGCAGAAAGTCCTGCGTGACCACACAGCCCTAGAGTGAAATTTCCAGGGTAACAGAGCATACTCTGCTCCTGCCTTCTCCATTTCAAGATGGATGTCCTGCTGGGCAGAACTGTCCAGGGAAATAGTTGAGGTTTTATGGATGACAAAAATAAGACAGGCAGCCTGAGAATAAGCCATGCACTTCTGCGACAGGGCTGATGTTGGCAAAGGAAGGAGCTACTCAGCAGAGGCCCCATGGCTGGCCACTTTTGGGAAACACGGCATCACATAGCGTGTGTGTGTGTGTGTGTGTGTGTGTGTGCGCGTGCTTGTATATCCCCACACACAGACATGCCCAGGCATCTGAGTGTGTACAGCAGCCCCCCTTATCCATGGTTTGGCTTTCTGGGTTTTAGTTACCTGGGGTCAACAGCAATCTGAAAATATCAAATGGAAAATTCCAGAGATAAACAACTTGTAAGTTTTAAATTGCATGCCATCCTGAGTAGCACGATGAAATCTCACATCTTCATCCTGTCTACTACACTACCTGCCTGCTAGTCACTTGAGTAGCAGTCCTGGTTATCAGATCATCTGTCTTGGTATCGCTGTGCTTATGTTCAAGTAACCCCTATTTGACTTAATTAATACCCAAAGCACAAGAGTGGCCATACTGGCATATTGTTATAATTGTTCTATTTTATTATTATTGTTGTTAATATCTTACTGTGCCTAATTTATAAATTAAACTTTACCACAGGTATGTATTTTTAGGAAAAAACCTAGCGTTTGGTACTATCTGTGGTTTCAGCATCTGCTGGGGGTCTTGAGATGTATCCTCTGTAGATAAGGGGGGACTACAGTTTACGAATTTACAGAATGCTGAGGAAGAGATTCTGCATTAAATAATTTCCGAGTTCCTATTCCTCTGAAGAGCACATCCCAACTGCGCATCTTTGATATGTTCTTGATGCCCTTAAGGAAAGGAGATGCCCTAGTCTCTATTCTCAATCTTCACTTATTGGCTTAAAATTATTAAAAAAAATTATTTTCTATCTCTAGAAAAGCAATATACTTTGAAAAACCTGAGGTCATTTTCCTCCAGCCAAACCGGATCTCTCTCATGTTCCAGTTTCAGCCTTTTCTTCTCAGTGGATTTAAAAATCAGGCATTTATTATGATATGGGGCAATTTTTCCAAAGTGGGGAACAAGCACCACTGTTGGTATTTGAGAACATTTTAGGAGGCAATGTGGATGCTACTTTAAATAATATTGAGTCAGAAGTGAGAAAACCATCCCCTTTTCAACTCCCTTTTAATTCTGGTTGCACCAAGGAGAAAGTTTCATTTTGGTCATGGTCGTTAGTGTCTCTTACATCGTTGTTAATCTCCTTCATTAACAAAGGGAAAGGGAGCCTCACGCTCTGCGCCTTGGGCCAGGAAGGAAAATCTTACTAGGATTTGATAACAGCACTTTGTTTTCATTATACAGGCATACCTCATTATATTGCGTTTTTTATAAATGGAATGTTTGTGGCAAGTCTATCGGCACCGTGTTTCCAACAGCATGTGCTCACTACATGTTTCTGTATCACATTTTGGTAATTCTTGCAACATTTCAAAACTTTTTCATTATTATTATATTGGGATAATCTGTGATCAGTGATCTTTGATGTTACTATTGTAATTGTTTTGGGGAGGCTATGATCTATGCCTATATAAAATGGTGAACTTAATTGATAAATGTTGCATGTATTTTGACTGTGCCACCAAATGTCTGTTCCCACTTCTCTCTCCCACTCCTCGGGCCTCTCTATTCCCTGAGATAAATGAAATTGGGTCAATTAATAACCCTACAATGGTCTCTTGGTGTTCAAGTAAGAGTCCCACTTTTCTCACTTTAAATCAAAAAATAGAAATAATGAAGGTTGGTGAGGAAGGCAGGTTGAAAGCCAAGATGGGCTGAAAGCTAGACCTCTTGTGCCAAACGGTTAGCCAAGTTGTGAATGCAAAGGAAGAGTTCTTGAAGGAAATAAACAGTGCTACTCCAGTGAACACGTGAATGACAAGAAAAAGAAACATTGTTTTTAGTTGTCTGGATAGAAGATCAAACCAGTCACAATATTCCCTTAAGTCAAAGCTTAATCCAGAGCAAGACCCCAACTCTCTTCAACTCTATGAAGGCCAAGAGAGGTGAGGAAGCTGCAGAAGAAAAGTCTAAAGCTAGAAGAGGTTGGTTCATGAAGTTTAAGGAAAGAAGCCATCTCCATAACATAAAGGTACAAGGTGAAACAGCAAATGCTGATGTAGAAGCTGCAGCAAGTTATCCAGAATATCTAGGTAAGATCATTGATGAAAGTGGCTACACTAAATAACGGATTTTCAGTGTAGACAAAATAAATATCCTTCTATTGGAAGAAGATTCCATCTAGGACTTCTTGTTGCAATAAGAAGTCAATGCCTAACTTCAAAGCTTCAAAGGACAGACGGACTCTCTTGTTAGGGGCTAATGAAGCCGGTGACTTTAAATTGAAGCCAAAGCTAATTTATCATTCTGAAAATCCTAGGGCCCTTAAGAATGATGCTAAATCTATTCTGCATGTGCTCTATAAAATGGAATAATAAAGCCTGGATGGCAGCACATCTGTTTATAGCATGGTTTATAGAATATTTGAAGCCTACTGTTGAGACCTACTGCTCAGAAAAAAAGATTTCAAAATATTACTCTTCATTGACAATGTACCTGGTCACCCAAGAGATCTGATGATGATATACAGGAGATTAATGTTATTTTCATGCCTGCCAACGTAACATCCATTCTGCAGCCCATGGATTGAGGAGTAATTTCAACTTTCAAGTCTCATTATTCAAGAAATTCATATTGTAAGAATATAGTTGCCATAGAAAGTGATTCCTCTGGTGGATCTGAGCAAAGTAAATTGAAAACCTTCTGGAAAGGAGTCATCATTTTAGATGCCATTTAAGGATATTTGTGATTCATGGTAGGAGGTCAAAATATCAAACTTAACAGGAGTTTGGAGGAAGTTAATTCCAACCCTCATGGATGATTTTGAGGGGTTCAAGACTTCAGTGGAGGAAGTAATTGCAAATGTGGTGGAAATAGGAAGAGAACTAGAACTAGAAATGGAGCCTGAAGATGTTACTGAATTGCTGCAATATCATGATAAAACTTGAACAGATGAGGAGTTGCTTCTTATGAATGAGCAAAGAAAGTGGTTTCTTGAGATGGAATCTACTCCTGGTGAAGATGCTGTGAACATTGTTGAAATGACAACAAAGGATTTAGAATATTCCATGAACTCAGTTGATAAAGCAGCAGTGCAGTTTGAGAGGATTGACTCCAATTTTGAAAGAAGTTCTACTGTTAGTCAAATGCTACCATTTTGTAAAAACAGCATCACATGCTACAGAGAAATCTTTAGGGTAAGGAAGAGTCAATCGATGTGTCAAACTTCATTGTTGTCTTATTTTAAGAGATTGCCATAGCCACCCCAACTTTCAGCAACCACCATCCTGATCAGGCAGCAGCCATCAACATCATGGCAAGACCCTCCAACAGCAAAAGGATTACAATTCCCTGGAGGCTTAGATGATTGTTAACATTATTTAGCAATAAAGTATTTTTTTTTTTTTTGAGACAGGATCTTTCTCTGTTGCCTGGGCTAGAGTGTAGTGGTGTTATCATAGCTTACAGCAACCTCAACCTCCTGGGCTCAAGCAATCCTCCTGCCTCCGCCTCCTGAATATCTGGGACTATAGGCATGTGCCAACACATCCAACTAATTTTCAAAACTTTTTTGCAAAGACAGGGTCTCACTATGTTGCCCAGCTGGTCTTGAACTCCTGGGCTCAAGCCATCCTCCCACTATAGCCTGCCAAAGTGCTGGGATTATAGGCATGAACCACCACACCACACCTGGTCTTCAAGTATTTTTAAATTAAGGTATGTGCATTGGTTATTTAGACACTGTGCTATTGCATACTTAATAGACTATAGTATAGTATAATCATAACTGTTATACGTACTGGGAAAGCAAAAAATTTGTGTGACTCACTTTATTGTGATATTTTCTTATTGCTGTGGCCTGGAACTGAACTCACAATATCTTTGAGGTATGCCTGTATTTATTTCTATAGTCACTTTCCATTTATGGCAAGTGATTCTGGTTTTCCATTTTATGATAATGATAAAACTATGCCTTTCTAAATAAATATATTTAAGAGTCTATGTCAATAAAAACATTAGTAAGGCAGGTGGTAGGTAGCTAAAGGCTGAAATCATGAAGACAGTGAAAGGATGACAGGCATTCTTTGATGGAAAGAATAATGGACATTAGAATCAGAAGACATGGGTCCAAGGCCTAGCTCTGTTGTGATTAGTCCTGGAACCTTGGGCAAATCCCTCCAGCACCCTGTAAAAAACGAGAAGTAGTGGAGGAAATACCCACCTCACTGGGTCAAAGGTAATGATAGTGTGGGAAAGTGTGGTGAAGTGTGGTAGGGGAGGTGGGGGTGAGCTATACAGGCATAAGGTGTTATTGCCATTACCCTATGCCCACAGGATTAATAATCTTTCCTTCTTTCTAAACCAAAAAAGATATTTAAACTCGCAACTGGATTCTGACTCCTTCAGGGCAAGGCTGACTCCCTGTGAAGTCCCTGGGAAAAGGCTAGTGTTTCTGGATGAGGATGGGGGAGGACTGGTGGAAGAAATGGGTACTATTTGGTCTCCGCTCTTCTGTACAGAACTCAGAGCTGTGGCCTAGGGCCTCAATCTCCACCGCATCCAGATCCTACTCTATACTGAGTCAGATGCACACCAGGATCTTGGGGGTGGCCTGTTGTGATGTATTGTTCCTTGAAACAGGTGTTTTGCTAAACTGGGTAGGAAAAGTGTAACAGATATTCTTCTCTTGGATCTTGATTCTGGGGTTTCTGCTCTGTTTGGTGCAGTAGTCTTTCCTGGAGGATTTGGATTTTGGTAGATGGCCTCCCACTGACCTGGAGAGAAAACAGGAAATAGAATCCTTCAGTAATTAGTCATTTGCTGATCTCTGGCTTTTAAAACACTGAGTAATATACTGTGGGAGGAGAGAGAGTAAAGTGATTTGTCCCATTCTTGATGAACACCAGACATATGCTAAGTTAATTTATAGGAAAAGGCTTACTAGCTCTTTTTGTTGTTGTTTTTTTGAGACCGTCTCACTCTGTAACTTGGGACAGAGTGCCATGGTGTTATCATAGCTCACTGCAACCTCAGACTCCTGGGCTCAAGCAATCCTCCTGCCTCAGCCTCCCTAGTAGCTGGGACGACAGGCATGCACCACCACGCTGTGCCAATTTTTTCTATTTTTAGTAGAGATGGGGTCTTTTTCTTGCTCAGGCTGGTCTTGAACTCCTGAGCTCAAGAGATCCTCCCATCTTGGCCTCCCAAAGTGCTCGGATTACAAGCATGAGCCACAGTGCCCAGCCGCTTACTAGCTCTTGATTCCAGGTCTGTCTGATGTCAAAACGGAAGTGCTTTCCACAACAAGCAAGGTTGTAAAGGGACAGGACTAAGAGCAAAGAGGTGCCCTGAAGAGTGTGAATAGGGAATGATGGAAGGGAAGCAGAATGTTAGGAAAGCAAACTTGGTGTGGGGATGATATTGGATAGGGACAGATCTGGTGGCCGTGTGCTGCTGGGGAGCCCTGGAAGCCATACACCTGCTGGTGAAGAGCCTGGAACCAAGTGGCAATGGTGATAATCAGGAAAGAGCAGGTACTCAAGAGGCATTGTTAGGGAAGTACCCAAGAAGTTGCAGGGTCTGGTGAAAGGAGAGAAAGGGAGGACGGAGAGATGGCACTGAGGTCTTGAGCCTGAGTATCTGGGAGGGTGGAATGCCTGGGGATGCCTGGGGATGGCAGGAAGAAGAGAATCACCTTAGGAGGGGAGGATGAAGAGGTGACTTCAGCTATGTGGATTTTGAAGGACTGGCAGGATGAAGTCAAGTCAACTGTCCATCAGGAAGTTGGAGAGAGATGACGTTAGGGTTCAGGAAGAGGGTCAGGGCTGGAGATAAATGTCTGAGAGCCATCAGCTCCCCAGGGGTAGGGATAGAAAGCACATAGGATAGGAATCACATCTTTTTTTCACTTATACACATAGTCAAAGTCATCTATATTCCCCGAAAATGGGGAAAAATTCTGCATCTTAGTGGAGAGAAAGAGGGGCAAGAACTCCTCACCCTGTCCCCTCCAGGCTTGCTTGCAAGCCCACATGCCAGTGCAGCGTAATAGCAGCAGACTTAGGTGCTATATCTTCTCCTCTCTCTACCAAGTCTGAGTTTCGAAGCCCTCAAGGAATGGTATAGATTTGGAATAAATGTCTGGAGTCAATCAAATTGTGGGACGGAAGTCATCCCCGGTGTGCATTTTGATCTTCCCATCACATGTCCTCACTCACCTCCCTTCTCCTCTCACCCTCAGCTCCTGCTCCCCCAGTTCCCAGCCCTTTACCCTCTTTCCCTTACCTAAAATTCCCAGATACACTCTTTGGTAATGTTTTCGCTGTCTGCCAATAGGGTGCCACTGCGGTCCGATCGAATGTAGAAGCCATTGGGTGCCAGCACAGTGAGCAAGTTGCTCCCCTGGAGCTCTATACAGAAGTTGAGGGCAAACTTCCCCCATGGGCGAAAGGTGCCAAAGGACGTTATTGACCAGAAGGATCCACCTTGTGCTGGGGAGGGAAGAGCTCAGGTTCGTGGGCTATTCTTTGGAGGAGAGTGCTCCAGCAGTTAGGCTGCCTGCACGGGGCTTCCTGGAGGCAAGCCATCCTCCCCTGGTGCCCCGTCCTGCCAGTTGGCAGGTCTGTCTATGGAAATGCAGGAGGATCAGCAGGCTTCCACTGGTTTCTGTTCTGTTAGCCCACTCTGGGGCTTTGAAGTGTGAAAACAAACAGAAGCCCTGTTTTTCCTTTTATGATGAGCAGGCCTGAGGTCTGAGCTGGGGCTAAGGCAGGGGTCAGACTGTGAACCCCAGGGGCAGGCAAGAGGAGCCACTCACCCTGGAAGTGGTAGATTCCCTGGCGGCAGGGTAGTAAGTGAATGCAGTCGGGCTGGGCCATGTTGCACTGTATGAGGTCACGGTCTGACGAGGAGCCCACATACCCATGCCGACCTCGAAGTACGAGGAAGGGGCGGTTGGCTAATCGAATCCCAAATTCCTCATTGGGGCCTGAAAGAAGTAGGAGGGAGTTTTCTGGCTGCCTCTAGATGTTTTCTCAGGTGGAAGCAGGCGAGGGAACACTCATTGCAGAAGGGTATTGTCAATATTTTAACATTTAACAAACACCTACTATGTGTTAGGTCTAATGCTTGTGGAGTATTTGTGAGAGCACCTAGCACAATGTGGAAATTTTAATATTCTTCCTTGGAGATGTGTTGATCTATTCAATCCTCATGACAACCGTGTGAAACACCAGGATGAATATCATCTCTGCTTTTACAGATAATGAAACTAAGGTTCAGAGATGGTTTCTTCAAGTGACAACAAAAATTCAGCAACTAGAGAGTATCCAGACCTGACTTTTCTGACTCAACTCCAGTGCTTTTTTTTTTTTTTTTTTTTAAATCATATTCCACTTCCCTCTAAAAGCATTCCTGACTTAGAACAACCTTGCAGGATGGCTGCTTGACTCACCTGGAAGGGTGGCAGTGGCCATCAGCAGGCCATTGGCTGCAATGCCCAGGAAGCGCCCACTGAGGGACTGCAGGATGATCCTGCCACAGTTCCACTGCACATGGAAGAAGGTGTTAGACTCCAGGTGGTGCCCATCAGCCATCACTATCTTGTGGCGCCTCTGGAGAAAATATCAGGAACAGGGACAAGGAGTAAGGATTAACAATCTCAGCCCTCTTCCCATCATTATTCCCAGACCCTCTTCCCACATTCCCCACCCCCACCCCAGCCCTTTCCATTCTCCTAGAGTCTGCTTTATGCTTTCAGATCCTTTTTGAAGAACATGCTGTGGCTTGGCCACTTCCCCCAGTCTGTGTCACCCCCAGAGACAGCATAAAAAGGGGGCCAGGATATCTTATGGAGAGAAATGAACCTTAGTCCTAACTCCAAAATTATTTTGCAATGGATGTAAAAAAGTGAGAGCTAACCTATAAAATATCTAGAAGAAAACATAAGAGAAGTTCTTTGCAACTCTGGAGTAGGCTATGATTTCCTGGGGTAGGAAAAGCAGTAACTGTTTAAAAAGTTGACAAATTCAACTTCGTTGAAATTAAAAACTTGCTTCTCAAAAGATACCATAAAGCAAGTAAAAAAGCAAGACACAGATTGGGAGAAAACACTACAATACATATAGTTAGCAAAGGACTTGAATTGAAACATATAAAGAACTCTTACAACTCAAAACACCCAATAACAAATGGCAAAAGATCTGAACAGATACCTCAGAGAAAACATACAAATGAGCAAGGAGCACATGAAAAGATGCTAAAAATGACTAATTATAAGGTAATTGTGAATTAAAGCCATCAAAAGAGGCCATTACACACCCACTAGAGTGGCTAAAATGAAAAAGACAGGCAATACCAAATGCTGGTGAAGATATGGAGCACTTAGAACCCTCATATGTTACTGGCGAGAATGTAAAGTGGTATAGTCATTTTAGAAAACTGATTTTCTTATAAAGTTAAGTATGCATCTATGATATGACTTAGTAATTCCATTCCTACGTATTTACCCAAGGTAAATGAAAATGTAGGCTCACAAAAAGATTTGTTCACAAATGCTCATAACAATTTTATTCATAATAGCCCAAACTAGAAACAACCCAAGTGTACATCAACAAGTAAATGGATAAACAAATTTTGTTTATGAGTAGTATTATAGAATACCACCCAGCAATAAAAAGGAATGAGCTAATGATATACACAATCTCACAGATGAATCTTAAAACCATTGTGCTGAGAAAAAGGAGCGCACATACCGTACATACTGCATGTTTCTGTTTATATGAAATTCCAAAGCAGGAAAATCTAGTTTATAGTGAAGAACACAGACCAAGTGGTAGCAGGGGTGGGGGTAAGGGTGGGAAGAAAGATGGAGGGAAATCACAAAGGGGCAAGAGGGAATTTTTGTGGTGACAGAAATATTCTTGAACTTGTGGTATGGTTATGGCATGGTTACATGAGTATATATATTAATATTTGTCAAAACTTATAGAATTTTATACTTAAAATATGTGCATTTATAAAACAAATACACATAGTATACATATTTGTACATAATATACATAACTATACATATGTATATTATATAATTTGCATATATTAAAATCATGCCTCAATAAAGTTCGTTTTTTTTTTTTAAAAGAAGCTTCATTGGGTGAAAATGAATGTGTATAGACAAGGCCTCCCAGCTCACCTCACCATCTGGTCATCTGCCTTGAAGAAAGAGAAAGGGTGTGTAGAGAGAGAGAGGTCAGAGCTTAAGGTTTCTCTTGCTCAGAAAACCAAGGTCTCACCTGAGCTAGGTAGTAGCCAGTGGCTGCACGAAGCTGCAAGGTGGGGCTCTCACTGTCACATTCAAACTGGAACAAGGACATCGGGGTTAAGCGCTCAGAGGTAGCACGCACCTCAGCATCTGCAGAGGAAGAACATGTCAGTAGGAGCCCGAGTCTGGCCTCGCCCGCAGTCTCAGCCCTTCCTCCATGCTTTATAACTGGGGCTTCCTTCCCTCTGCTTTTCCTCCTCAACCTTCATCACCTTATGTCGGACCATGGTAGTCTGAAGAAGACCCAGGTGACTTTCCCCTAAAGCCCATATCCCTGCTTTTCTGTCCCTGCACAAAAGGTCCCCTTGGGACCCTGGAATCTTCCTTATTAGTAGATTCAAAAATCCCTGCTGATCCCAAACACATTTTCCTCTTTTCAGCAGCCAGCCCTTCCTCCCTCCATGGCTGTGTTGGACCCAGCACTTGCCGTAGGTGACTGAGAGGAACCTCCGAGTCTTTGACCTGAGGCTGACCCAGGTGGGGCAGTGCTGCAGGATGAACCACTCCTCACCCTTCATGGGATTAGAGCCGAGGCCCAGGAGCAGATGTGTGCCCTGTGGATATAACATGCCTCCTTCTCCATCGCACAGTGCCACGAGCCCTCTAGGCCGCACTTGCATGTGAAAAGCTGTCTGTGATGAGGGTTGGGAGACCAGCCGGTCTACGTGGGACAAGAAGTGGTGTGTCGAGGTCTCCAGGTGGTAACATCCATCTCGGAAATGCAATAGGAATCCACATTCCTCCACGCAGGGGACTGCTGCATCCACCCAGATGCGGCCCACGGTGGGGTCAGTCCGGGCATAGCAGCGGTGGATGGGGCTATAGAGGATTACATGGACGTGCAGGGCTGGCCGGGGTGTCCACATGTGGTAAGCTGAGAGGACCCTGGTGTTGCAGAACACGTCCTCACCATTGGACTCTAGATAACGACCAGAGATTAAGCACTGGAGGGTCCACTTGCTGTTACGGTGGAAATGGAGTAGGAAGCATCCATGGTGGCTGTTCCTTGGCCTGCCGTAACACACAGTGCCATCCGCCTCACACAGCAGGTAGAAGCCCTTCAAGTTCTTTAGTCGTACCACGGCCTGTGTCTCATGCTCATTGCTCACCAGGAGCTCACAGGTCTGCAGGCATTGGGAGAAGAGGGAAATCAGTACTGCTGAGTGACCAGCCAAGGAGCCCTGCAACCATCACCCCTATCGTCATCCCAGCACCTTCATCAAGACCAACCACCTCCACCTCCACATCAGCCCTGGTGTCTCCTTGCTGTCAGCTCTTCCATCCTCCCACCCAACAATAATTAAAAGATCTCTGGGCCCCTCCACCACTGGAGCCATAGGGCTTCTCAAGGTCCAAAGAGAAGTTCTAGATGCCCACCCCCCAATATGGCAGGAGAAAAGCAAGAGCTCCTCTAGGCAGGCCAGGGCTCCAGGAAAAAAGACCAGAGCACGCACAGTTGAGATGCAATTGTCTGGTTCAGCTGATCAACCTTGTTATGAGTGAGAGGACTTTGCTTCTGCTTAACTCTGACACCCATTCCAGAGGTACCTACATTCCTCTCTCAAATGAAGACCAGCACTGCTAGGGCTTCTAGAGTTCCCCATTTTCAACCAGAACAGAAACAGCGGCCTTGCAATAACTCCACTGGTCCAACTTCCCCTGGATGTGCACAATTCTGCCTTCCAGCCTGGGCTTTCCACTTTTCGTCTTTGTGATGACACAGCCATCCTGTGCTGAGATGGAAAGTAAGGAGCAGCCAGAGGGACAAGACAGCAAAACCAGGGCTGAGGCTTCACCTTGTGGCATATGTTTAGAGGGAGATGGAGCAATGGGGACCTGTGAGCAAAAGCCTGGAGTAGAAGGGTCTTGGGCTGGCAATGACAGAGGCTAGGAAAGTGATCGGGTTGAGACTGCACCCCTGCTGCCACACACACACACACGAGCTTGGCCGCTAAACTGATTCCAGTTTGCCTTGTTACCTGTCTCCTGCCCAAACTCTTTGCGGTAGCAGTGACTGTATTCTTGTATGCCTCAAAGGTGAGGTAGGTTCCTGCCCAGCTGATGAGCCCAATCCTTAGGTCCTCAGCCTTGGGATGCCTGGGTATCCATTGCACCTCATCCATGGGGCCGGCGCCACAGGTGATGACTCTGTCCGGCCCAGCCTTCCCCCCAGTGGTGAGGTTCTACAGGCCATAGGGCCTGGAATAAGGCCTGTAGTACTCACCACAAGACGTTCCCAGAGGGAACTTCTAGGCAGAGGCTGGCTGGGGGCCCAGTGCCTCTGTGACCCGGGAGCATTGTGACTGTGAGGGCTGCCTCTTATCCACCACAGCGGGGACAGGGGCCCTGGCCCAGCAATGTCAATCCATGGCCCAGAGGAATCGGGTTCAGAGGCTCCGGCACCCACCCTCCTACGCCACTCTGGGCACCAAGGTAGGCTGAGCTGAGACTGGGAATCAGAACTTCAATTTGCAACTTTAGGCAAATCCCTCCCTTTCTTTACCTCTGTTTCTCATTTTGGTAACAAGATAGAAGTCAACTTCTTTCCTCCCTAGGAAGTGGGTTCTGCCAGGCTCCTTTCTGGCTCAAGTATTTTTTTAAGTGCAATATCCAAGGAAAATCTATCAGCTTTTATGGCCCTTGGGAGGATGAAGCAAAAATGTCCAGAAGTTACTTTGCAGGGAATGTGAGGAAACCCTAGAGAGATAACCAGTGAGGATCAAATTACTCATATTAATTGGGAAGGCTGGCTCAGAACCAGGGTAAGGAGAGTGGCTGAAGTGGAAAGAGCATGGAGCACCCCACCTCATCAACCCCCAGCTGCACTTCTGGTGGGTAGGACAGCTGGCTCCTGTAAGAATACCAGCCTTTCCCCTCCAAAGAGTCTCTGTTGTCTACTAGTCTCTGGGACTCTCTTCCTGCAAAGCTCAAGGGGAGAAAACCTAGCCCAGAACCTGAAGAAACTGACAACATAGAAAAAAAGAGAAAGGCAAAAATAAATAATGGGTTTTGTTTAAGCTTTGCTGGGATCCAAAGGCAAATGGGTAGAATCAACCACACCTGGTAAATAGGCCCTGGTCCCTTAAGCATGCTTTCCTATTCCCCATAGATAGGGTCTCCTGGGTAGAAAGAACCCCAGTGCTGCACAGTGAGGAACTGTAACCCCCAGGCTCCACCAGTGTTTTGTAAAATAAGGCTAACAGACTACTAGTGCTAACATCATCTGGGTAATTTTAAGTATGCATATTGTTGGGCCTCACACTTGTCCTGATAAATCACATTTTCTGAAGCATACCTCAGGACCCACATTTCAAACACACATTCCCTCCCCCTCAAATTTTAATGTGCAAAGCAATCATTAAGAACTACTGCTCTAAGTAGCTAGGAGAATGACGGGAGTGGAGCTATGTGGTTTATACAGCCATGAAGGTAGATACTGTTGCCTTTAGCAGAGGTTCCTTGGAACTGGGGAAGGAATGAGATTTCCGCCACTGGAAACCCTATAATATTTCCAGCCCAAGAATAAGGAAGGAGAAGCTGAGCTGGGTGAAGGTGTGTTTGTGTGTGGTGGGGGTTGGGGGTAGGTGGTCCTGCAGCTTTAGCTTCCTTGAGCCTCTCCCACATTGTCTCTTTGCACCCAACAACTCAGACTCCCATTTCTAGGCTACAGACAACACCATATACAAACCACAGCAAATTTATTACTCAATATCCAGTGCCACATCATAGCACCACCCGAGCGCTCACCTTCCCCCACCAACCTGGCCCCAAGGGTACACCCAAAACTGAAAAAACAAAAGTAAATCCAGATCCCTGCTCCTCCTCTGGAAGAGGGGGCACTGGCCAGGAAGCCCCTTCCACAGGTCCCAGCAGGCAGGAGAGTGGACCCCTCTGTGGCCAGAGAGAGAGGCTCCAGGCTCCAACAACAGAAAGAACATGCAGGCAGGAGCAGAGGCCTGTGTCTGTGGGGGTGGAAGAGTGGGAGGGAAGGGCACTGCCTGAGGAGTCCGGGAGTCTGGTCTTCCCGGGGATGCACGCGAGAGCTTCTGGGCAGCAGGGGCCTGCCCCTGGCTGGTTAGCGTTTCGACAGCTCATGGGACAGCCAGTCCAGCCCATCATACAGGCCTGTGCCTTGGGTGGCACAGGTGGCCTGGACGTACCACTGTGGGAGGAAGGAAAGAAAGAGGTCAGCAGCAGAGAAGAAAAGGGGATGCCTTTACATCCTTGCCCCAGCCTGTGGCTCCCCTGGAGAGGCAGGACCCAGTGTGAAGGGGCAGGACCCTTACCGTGCGGCTGCGCAAGTGCTGTAGCCCCAGCTTGTCCGTCAGCTCACTCACGGGCATGGCGTTAGGCATGTCCTGCTTGTTAGCAAACACCAGCAGCACCGCATCCCGCAGCTCGTCCTCTTGCAACTGAAAGGACAGAAGAGACGGTGGGACCTGTGGTCTCAGCTCCCAGCAAGGTCCCCAGGCTCCTTTTTCCCTGCTATGTTGGGGAGCCCCCTTCCTACCTTCTAGCTTCTCTGTCGGAAAAATACAGTATCATGTAGTCTATTGCTAAACACAGACATAGAGTTATCAATGAGCTTGAGGTCACCTAAGCCTTAAGTCCAGAAAAGGCCTTTTTCTAATTTGAGTACTTGCCTTAGGTAAAATGACAAAATTTCCAAATGAAAAAAGCAAGAATATAAGATGACATTTTTCTCTATCACATATAATTCTCCTCTCCCCACCAACTTCTCAGACTCAAACGTAAAGGCATGAAAATTAAGGAAAAAAGTCAGTCCTATCCTTATAAGGTGAGATACATAACATGTCTGCACCCACGAACACAAAGTCACATTCCTGGCCTTTGATGCCTCTGGGGGGTTCCCTGACTCCATAACACCACTGAGATCTCTCTGTCCCCAAGCCAACGGCTCAGGTCCCAGGACTCTGGGTACTCACCATCTTCTGGAGTTCATCAGCAGATTCCTGGACCCGCTCCCGGTCATTACTGTCCACCACGAATATGAGGCCCTGGGCAGGGAGGAAGGAAGGAGAGACAATCACTCCCACATGGGACAAACCCTAATCTGGCCCTTTCTCTCTTCTTCTCATCTTTAATTGTGCTGACCCTTTTCATCTGGTAAATTTCTACTAAGGCTCTGCAGAAATCCTAGCACAAACTAGAGATGCCACTGCAAAGGATACAGCCTCTACCCTCAAGGAGAAGGTAGTTTATCTAAAGATGTGCAAGGGAACAGAGATATGTGATGAGGGCTAAATCAGGAAGCATGGCCTTAGAACCCTGTTTCTCAGGAGAATTTCTAGGTGGCTAAGCCTACGAAGACTAAGGAGAGTTCTGAAGATGAGTAAAGGCAGGCCAACCAAAGGAAGCATAAGCAGGGAAGAGTATTTTCCTGGCTTGGGGGCCCAGCCTAGACCAATATCTCAGTCCTCCCAGCCCTAACACCTCTTTCCCTGGAGTTAGGGAGTCCCCCACACACTCCACCTGAGTGTTCTGGAAGTAGTGCCGCCACAGAGGCCGAATCTTGTCCTGGCCTCCCACGTCCCAGACTGTGAAACAGATGTTCTTATATTCCACTGTTTCTACATTGAAGCCTGCAGATAATTGGGAAAAAAATATTAGAAAAAGTCCCGAAAGGAAGGCGCTCACTAAAACTACTAGGATCCAAGCAGGGACACAAAACCAGAAAGCAATGATCAAGGCCCAGGAGAACAGAGCCCCAAGACGACCAGCAGCCAACAGACAGGGCGGGGCTAGGTCACATCCACCCCGCAGGCACGTAGAGGTACCTTGACCCACTTCTCAAATAGCCATATCTGATGTCAGGGTCAGCGCCAGGAAAGGGGCAGAACCCGCAGCGGACCCCGAGAAGGCCCGCCGCGGCGCTCCCCTCCTCCCTGCCTCGCCCCTGGGCTCACCTATGGTTGGGATGGTGGTGACAATCTCCCCCAACTTGAGTTTGTACAGGATTGTAGTCTTGCCAGCCGCATCCAAACCAACTGCAACAGAGAGGGGCACAAGGATGGAGATGGGAGCGAGGGAGCCCCCTAGAGACCAAGGAAAGGCAGAGGCCAGGACAGCTGATGGTGACCGGGGCGGAGAGCGGGAGCGCCTCCAGGTGCGCGCTCTTATCTACCTTCGGGGCCTTGAGGGCGGTCTGGGTGGCAGGCGCCAACTCCTGCCCCCAAAGGTGGCGAGGGACGGGAGAGGCCTGGGAGGTAAGGGGCAAGGGAGGAAGGCCGCGCTCCTTTTAAAAGTCGTCTCCAAGGGCGGAATCCTCCCTTCTTACCAGCCGGGTTGGGGCGGAGGGAGCTTCACCCCACCCAGGCCCACAGCTCCGGGTCTCAGGCCCCGGGGGCAGCGCTGCAGACTGGGACCCGCCCGAGAGCAGAGGCACCCGGGGTTAGGAGGTGGGTGAGTCGGGGTCAGAGACCCAGGTGAGCGGGGCTGGAGGGACGCGGGGGCGGGAGGGCTGCGCCGGGGCCGGCGCCCCGGTCCGGGCCGCGCTTGATATGCCTCACCCATGAGAATCCGCATCTGCTTCTTCCCGAAGATCCGCGAAAAGAGCGCGGACACGGTGAGGCCCATGGCGGGGCCCGGGGGAGGGGGTGCGGGCACGGACGCGGGGTGCGGGCTGGAACCGGCCGGCCGCGGGGGGATGGGGCGCAGCAGCAGAAGGCGGAGGCTCCGCCGCCGCCTCCGCGCGTCCCGGCCCGCCCGACGTCACCGCGGGCCCGCCCCCGCCGGCCCCGCCCCCAGCTCGGGCCCGGAGACGCTGGAGCCGAGCGAGGCTCCGCAGCCCGGCAGGGTCCCGCGCGGCCTCCGGGAGGGAACGCGCCTGGGTCAGGCCTGTGGCCGCGGCACCGGCAGCCCGAGCGGGGCTGAGGAAAGGCTTCATCGCTGCACAGCGGCCCCCATCCCCAGCTGCCGGCCTCCGAGCTCTAGTTCGTTGCGTCCAGCCCTCTGTGGGCTACGGTTTAGCCCTTGGGAACTAGCAGCACCGAGTATGTGCGCCACCCTCCTCACGGGAGCGGAAGCTGCGTGCAGGGGTCTTAGTCCCCCCTTTTGCCCTTTCGGCTTCCACGGAGGGCTTTTCGCGGAATAGGTGGTCGTGTGAGTGTGCCGGAGGTAGGGGAAGAAGATGCCCGAGAAGTCTCTGCCAGCTTTCATGGATCCTTAAAACGTCTACCTCATAGATCCTCATCAGCAGAACCAGTGGAAGATTCCCAGCCTCACTCCTGGACTACTGGAGAACTCCGCCTTCCCTCGATCTCCCTGTGGACACCGTCTCTCAATCCAGGCGCAGGCTGCCTTTCTGAAGCTCCTTTTTCACTTTGCTACAGACTTGTGGACCCAGATTATTAATGCACACCTATTCAGAATTTTGTGAGACTCTTGCTTCCCTAGAGCCAAAGAGCTTCACATGTAATTTCCCCCTTCATTTTAGCATCTGGAAGAATAGTAAAGTAGGAATTAAATTTCTTCTATAGTGGGGACGAACTCAATGCCAGGCATCTAACAAATATGCTTAACAGGTGCCTGTGGGGTTGAACTGGACTGACAGGTTGCTCAGTGGAGCAAGGGCAGGCGTTATCTATTCCGGATTCCATCTGGGCTTCCAGGATCCATGACTTATGGGCTAGAAGTGAAGCTGAGCTGAAAATCAGAAAACTTTCACTCATTCATTCACTTTTTCAACAAATATTTATTGACCATAAATAAATGTGAAAGCATTATTTCTGGCTTTAGTTCAAATCTCAATTCTGCCATTTCTCGAGGATTTGGCTTCAACAGTACTCACAACCCTTCCATTATTTTCTCAGGTATAAAAGAAGACAAATTTGTTCTAACTCAAGGGGTTATGGTGAATATTAAGATGATGAAATAATGTAACTGCATGTTATGTATAGTAAAGCTGGATGCTATTTGGGCCACTAAGAAACTGAGTCCGAACACACCTCTTGGGCTTGCCCCATCCTACTTGCAAAGTCTGTAAGGAGAGCAGACTTTGGGAAACAGGTGTGAGTGAGGGCATGAATTTCCTTTGCTCTTCAGTCATAGACTTGCATTCCTAAGAAGGCTCTTACAAGGCTGAAGAGTACATCTTAAAGAGTCCCAATATAATAACAGAACTAGTGACTACCAAGTCAGGTCAATTCTATATTTGGCTGTCTTATCAGCCTCTTTCTCTCCATCTCTGTTGTCACTACTTTATTTCACTGCCTTCTCTTTCCCATGACTGAAAGAACCTCTTTACAGGTCTCCTACCCCTTGGTATCTGCATCCTGTCATAAAAGTCTTGATGGTGCCTCACTCTTCAGATGAAAATCCTTTCAGGCCTTAGTATCACCCGAGATAAAACCTAAATGCCATAAGTTGGATCCCCACCTCTTGTGTCAGCCCCATATGTTGTCACGTCCTTCACATACCCTGAGCTACTAGATGATTCTTAATGATTCCTGGGTGAGTCTCTTCTCTTAATTGTCATACCACTTTGAATATGCCCATACATACTGGTGTGACAGCAGGACTTGTTTGAATGTCTGGTTCCTCACTTTGTGAGCTCCTTGAGGGCAATGCCGTGTCTCTTCATGGTGTTATGACTTGGCACAGCACTTGGTATGTTCGGAATCAGACTAATTTGGATAGAATTCCTAAACTTACTAGCTGTGTGACCTTGGGCATGTTTACTCAGCTTCTCTGTGCCTCACGCTCCCATATCTGTAAAATAGTGCTGAGGATACCCCCTGAGCAGAATTATTGTAAAGATTAAACAGCAAAATTCTTGTGAGGCTACTGGCATATAGTCAGCAATCAGGATAGACCTCATGGCTATAGAGTGCTCTCTATAAATGTTTATTGAATCCACTCAGCAGAATTAAGGATGGGTGCTATTTTCCCATATGCCTACCAGGTGCCAAGACTGTGCTAGAAAGGGCTGCAGTTTTCGTACTCTAAATGGGAGTCTTAATTGTTGCCCTTTAGGGGCATGGGTCCTGAGCCCCAAATAATTGGATGCCTCCTTCACCTCGGTGTTTGGTGAGAACGCAATGCGACGTCGCCCTCTGCCGCTCGCTGATCATAGCCCAAGGTCAAGCCCCGGCGCTCTCACCAAACCAGTATCACTCCCGCATCCTCCATTTAGCTCGTTCAGCTCTTCCCAAGGCCGATCCTCTTCTGTCCGCCGCGGGGTCGGGTACTCTGCAGGCCGCCTCCCACCCACAGGCCAAAGTGGCCCCACACACCTCGCGCCCACTAACGTCGCGCTGACGTCACTTCCAGCGAACCCGGAAGCGCCGTTGTCGCTGGGTGGCTGTAGTTAGGAGGTCGTGATGGAGCCGCGCTCAGCGTAAACCCTTGGCCGACCGCGGGCCGCGGGGTCTGGCCCGGGCTGCTGTGGCCCGGACGAGCGGAGAGTGCGGAGCGGCTTCAGGGCCAGTGAGGGCGAGCCCTGGCGGCGTTGCCCGCCTCCCGGGTACGACCCGGCCCCGCCTTCCTGGCCTGGAACCCAGCGGGCGCCTTTGCCAGGCTGCCCCACCGACCTGCTTTTGGTCGCCGACAGCTGGGTAGAGCGGGTGTGCGGCCCGTGGCCGGACAGCCCCCTCCCTGTCTCTTTAAGCCCCAGCCCGCGTCTTTGCGACCCTTTCTCGGGCTACCGGAACGCTGACGTGGAGCAATCCGCTCAGAACTCCCATGGAGAAGTTTGGGATGAATTTCGGGGGCGGCCCGAGCAAGAAGGACTTGCTGGAGACGATAGAGACGCAGAAGAAGCAGCTCTTCCAGTACCAGGCACGGCTCAAGGATGTGGTCCGCGCCTATAAAAGCCTGCTAAAGGAGAAAGAGGCGTTAGAGGCCAGTATAAAGGTGCTGTCGGTGTCCCACGAGGCAGATGTGGGCCTCGGAGGTGTCCAGTCGCCAGGCCTCCCCTTTCCCGACTCTGTGGATGACCGGTGCTCCACTCACAGCGAGGATAGCACTGGCACCGCCACCAGTTTGGATACTGCGGCCAGCCTCACCAGCACCAAGGGTGAGTTTGGGCTGGAAGATGACAGAGCTGCCCGTGGTGGACCACCACCTCCAAAGTCCGAAGAGGCCAGTGGGTCGGAGAGTGGCGTTAGCAGTAGCAGTGGGGATGGGCCATTTGCAGGCGGGGAGGTGGACAAAAGACTGCACCAGTTGAAGACTCAGTTGGCTACTTTGACCAGCTCTTTGGCTACAGTCACCCAGGAGAAGTCCCGCATGGAGGCTTCTTACCTGGCTGACAAGAAGAAAATGAAACAGGACTTAGAGGATGCCAATAAAAAGGCAGAGGAGGAGAGGGGCCGTCTGGAGGGAGAATTGAAGGGGCTGCAGGAGCATATAGCAGAAACCAAAGCCCGACTTATCACACAACAGCATGATCGGGCCCAAGAGCAGAGTGACCATGCCTTAATGCTTCGTGAGCTCCAGAAATTGCTACAGGAGGAGAGGACCCAGCGCCAGGACTTGGAGCTTCGGTTAGAAGAGACTCGAGAAGCCCTGGCAGGGCGGGCATATGCAGCTGAACAGATGGAAGGGTTTGAATTGCAGACCAAGCAGCTGACCTGTGAGGTAGAGGAGCTGAAAGGTGAGCTGCAGGCCATTCGAGATGAGAAGAATCAGCCAGACCCCCGGCTCCAAGAACTTCAGGAAGAAGCTGCCCGCCTTAAGAGCCATTTCCAGGCTCAGCTGCAGCAGGAAATGAGGAAGGTAATTATCCTCATGTCCTTTAAATATTAGTCATTTGACTTAAAGTGGGAAATATTAGTTTTTATTTTTCTCTTTTGGTAGTTAGAACTAAGTGGCTACACTATCATTTTTGATGTTACCTGAAAAGTTCCTCCACGGAGTCCTGGGAAATCCTGTTCTAGATAGTGTCAATGACACTATCTGGAGGGTATGCCTCCAGCAGGATGTGGAGTTTCTGAGTGTGGGTTGGGTTGGAGCCAGGCAGCTCTGAGCTCTTGGGCATTGGCATCTTACCAGCTGTGCGCTACGAAGCAATATAGTGGCAGCTGTACAGTGAAAGGTGGTGTTATGCCTATAGGTATGTACTCATAAGTAAGGTGGCTGAAGGCAAAGGGGATTTTCTCAGAAGAAATAACTTCTTGTAATTGCTTTCAGTCAAGATTTGCCTGTTTTAGAAAAGTGCTATTTTAAGGTGCCTCCTTTTGATGTGGAGAGAGAGCTCTAACTCAGCTTTGAACTTCCTGGAATATTGGACTAGGAAAAGAATGTCGTATAATTTCTTAATTGGATTTGGGGAAGCACATGATAACCAAGAGCAATGCACTTCATGTGTGAGTTAGGGGGAAAGTGGAATGGAAGCTCTAAAGCAAACAACAGCAGATATACAAAGGTGCTTAACATTGTTTGCTATAATATGTGTCTTGGAGCAGAACCCAAGCAGGTTATAGGAACTTTTGTTAGCTCCTGAATCAACAGAAAAATCCCCAGTTCCCATTCTTGCTAGGCCATCCCAATCCTGTGACCCTTTTGCTCCCCTCTCCTGCCTTCCCAAAGTTTGCTATGGGCTTTGTGGCTTTTCTGGGTGCATTTTTGTCTGTTCCCATGTTTTGCAGACAGCCCTTGCAGAGGATCAACTCCGTCAGCAATCTCAGGTGGAAGAGCAGAGGGTAGCAGCCCTAGAGAATCAAATATCTGAAGTGTCTGAGCTGCTGGGTACCTACGAGAAAGCCAAGCAGAAGGACCAGCTGGCCATCCAGAAGCTGAAGGAGCGCATTCTGCAGCTGGACCTGGAGAATAAGACGCTGGCTCTAGCAGCCTCCAGCCGGTCCTCCCTAGACAGCCATGGAGATGAGTCCAGTCTGGATGTCAATGTCCTGAAGGATAAGATGGAGAAGCTGAAGAGGCTGTTGCAGGTTGCAGCCAGAAAAAGCCAGGTGACCCTGGATGTGGAGAAGCTCTGCGACCTGGAGATAATGCCCAGCTCGGAGGCTGCCGACGGGGAGAAGGCTACTGCACTCTACTACCAACAGGAGCTGAAACAGCTGAAGGAGGAGTTTGAGAGGTACAAGATGAGGGCCCAGGTCGTCCTCAAGAGCAAGAATTCCAAAGATGGTAACCTGGCAAAGGAGCTGGAGGCAGCCCAGGAACAGCTTGCAGAGTTGAAGGAGAAATATATCTCCCTGCGGCTGTCCTGCGAGGAGCTTGAACACGAGCACCAGCAGGAGGCTGAAGACTGGAAGCAGGAGCTGGCCCGCCTGCAGCAGCTCCACCGGCAGGAGCTAGAGCGAAGTCAGCTGGACTTCAGGGACCGCACACTGAAACTCGAGGAGGAGCTGCACAAGCAGCGGGACCGTGCCCTGGCTGTGCTTGCTGAGAAGGACTTGGAGCTGGAGCAACTGCGTTCTGTGGCCTTGTCCTCTGGGCTACCAGGACGCAGAAGCCCTGTGGGTGGTGGGGTTCCTGGGGACCCAGCTGACACATCTTCCCCAGATAGCCTGACTCAAGCGCTACAACTTGCTGCAGCCAACGAGCCCACTTTCTTCCTGTACGCTGAGCAGCTGGCGCGCAAGGAGGTGGAGATCACATCACTGAAGAAGCAGAAGCACAGGCTGGAAGTGGAGGTGCATCAGCTGCAGGACCGGCTGCTGGAGGAGGGTGAGCAGCATCGCGAGGAGGTTGGAGCCCTGCAGAGCCGCATCGAAAAGAACATCAGGGACCAGAGCAGGGAGGGAGCCAACCTGGAGTACCTCAAAAACATCATCTTCCGCTTCCTGACCTTACCTGACTCCCTGGGCCGCCAGCAGACTCTCACAGCCATACTGACTATCTTACACTTTAGTCCAGAGGAGAAGCAAGTGATAATGCGGCTCCCAACCAGTGGTAGCTGGTGGCCTTCTGGCAAGAGATGATGCCGTTTTCACTAATTCCTGAAATTTCTGTGCCTCTTTTATGTGAGAAGGGGCAGGCTCTGGTTTCTACTGCCTATTCTCTTGGATTATCATTTATTACTTTACTGTGTTGAAATTGGGAGGAGTCTTCAGTGTGGGATGGGATGTTCTGCCAAATGCCATTAATGCTGCTTTGTCTTTGGGCCCTAGTGATACTGAAAGTGTTGGGACAGCATCTTCTCTTGGAGTGTATGTGAGGGGAAGTGGGGGAAGAGGTGAGGTGCAAAAGTTGGGAAAGTAGTAAGAATCCTTTAAAATTTTTTGTTTTAATATTATGTTCCTAGCACAGAGCTAGGAGTAAATGTGACTCCAAAGGGAGTTCAGGTAATTTCTGAACATGCTCAATGACCAGCTGTTTTCTCCATCTCATCATAATCTGAGTCTGGTCCATTGCTGCCCCAATTCTCTGGGGACATAAAGCCAGGCTGAAAAGGGACCAGGAAGTTTGAAATAGTGACAGATTTTCTATAGTCCAAAGGGCCAAGGAATAGTGAGTTCATTCTGGAAGTGGAAAGCTTGGTCTAGTTAGGGCCTAGGGACAGCCTATGCTATCTAGACTCATACTACTTGTGACCATCCTAGAGAGGGCCCTGAGCATCAGTTTGATCGTAGGGATTTCTTGGGTGACCAGCTTCTGGCCTGGATAGGGTTAAAATAGACCTCTTGCTTGTCCCTGCCTTAACCTGTCTACCTAAGGTTGGCCTGAGATTTTGAGTGAATGACTTTGCTATCTTTTCCACAAAGTTGGAACTTCATGAAGAAATAAGATCTTAGCTTCTTACGGAGAGGAGTCTGAACAGTAAGCTCTGATCCTGCCTGGATATAAGGAGTTAGCTCAGAGATTTGCTCCCAGCTATTGCTGCCTTTGCAGGGACAGGGAAGAGGAGGAAGATTTGCTGCAGAAGATTTCAAAAGATTGCTGTTACTCTAGCTGGAAAGTGGTGGAAGTTCACCTGAAGCTGGGCTGGGGTGCTTTCTGCCCTCTGGGTCTTTACATAAGTAGATTAACTTTGCTCTTTAAGGAAAGGCAGCTTGTTATTCAGGCAGTCTGGAAAGGAGGTTCTCAAAAAACTTGGGTTCAAATATTATCAGTTCCTCTGTTCTTTCTCCTATCTGCTCTCACTGTTTATAGAGGTTTCTGGACCCTAAAGACAAATGCTTGGCCACTAACTGGATTAATATGTATCTTTCTGTTATTTCATCTTAGAGGTCTGTTTTATGAGGCTTTGGAGTCCAGACAACTTTAAGTGTTCTGAACGAGAGGCTAGGTGACCTGGATTATCTACAGTGAGCAGACTTAAATGGAACAGAAGATGTATTCAAATGATAATGGTATAAACCATGGAATCATTAAACCTAAGTGACTTGACTGTCTGTTTCCTTAATGCTATCTATATCTACACAAAAATAGGGTGAATGTAAATGATGAATGAAAAGGATGGACATATTTTCATATATTAATTCATGAGCTTAAATCCATCAGTGTTGTAACTGCTTCAGTTACAACACAAGTTTCTTAGCCTGGAATGGTGTGTGTATGTGTTTGTGTGTGAGCAGCTACACTGGAAAAGGCTTTTTCATGGGTTTAGTGGGTGGGCTTGAAACTTCTGTAATTACTGCTTCAAACTCCAGAAGTAATCTGTTTATGAAAGCTTTATTATCCTTAAAATCAGAATTCATGATCTCATGGAAAAGTATCTCAGGACATCAAGCTAAACTAAATAATAATAATAATAGACTTAGTGTTCTTGCCTTGTTCCCTCTAAATGTATTAATAGAATATCTTTTGATTGTTACTTCTAGGTGGCTGTGGACAAATAAAATATCCATAGTCCCAGTTACCTTCCTAGGAGTAATAATTGCTGTGCTTTTGACTTTTGAGAAGATACCAAACAGGCAAAGAAGCAAGTTAATTTCTGATTAATAGTTTTAAGTATCTGGATATATTAAAGCTGTGAGTACTCCCAATCGAAACTAAAAGACTTGATTCCCTCCTACCCCTAAGGACACTTAGAGCCTAGAAACAGGCATTGTTAATGCAGACATGCTAAATTCAACATTCATTGTCTCCACACCCTTTTCTCCCAAATAAGTTTTCCAGTTATTTGACTGGTTTGCCTTTGACAGATAGTTTAAGAAAGGAAAGGGAGAGCGAGAATGAAAGAATTGAGATCAGAAACAGTCAGAGAAAAATAACTTTTCCTTGGGCCCTGGTCCCAGAATATTAGACAGTGTAAGAGGTGTGTTAGTGAGGTAATGAGACTGAGCCTTATTTATTTAACTATTACCACACAGTTCAGAGAGGATCACTGTGAAGGAGATGGAGGGAGAAAGTGGAGGTAAGGCCATCTGACCACTCAGCTGTAAGGGTTTTCTACTCTCTTTTTTCTTCCATTTTGGGTACCTCCCATCTAGGGAATAAACATGTCCATATATCATGCCGTAGATGCTGCTATATTAAGTTCTTGTCTGTTATCCAGAACTCTGAGGCTCTCAGCGTTGTTTCGTGAAGCTGCTAGTAAGGGTTCTTTTTGCTAATTCTTGTCAAGTGTACCAGCATCATGTTGAGCCATTTACACCCTTTTATCATTTACTCCCCTAGGTGCTCTTATGCCGCATTTTACAGATGTAAAATTTGCCAAGGATCATGTTTGAATCAAGTCTCGTTAGCCCCAAAGCCAACTTAATCTGGGTGTGCTCCTGCCTCCTCAGCACTTGGGAGGGCCAGAGCATGTCTCCATAGACTTCTAGAGAGAGAGAGACTGATCTCTAGGCTGAACTGGGCTGGTCAAGTGGAGAGAACGACTCCAGCTATAAATTTCAGCCAATCAAAGTTGCTATACTGTAGATTTGAACAGGCCACAGTGCTTCATAACAGCCCTAAAGCTACTCTGTCCCCAGTTTCTAGTTTGTTGCTAACTTTCGAACTCATAATTCTAACGAAATAAAAAGAGGACTGGATACTAGCTATTGCTACAGTTTGTTCCAACTGTCACCTCTGGTAAAGCTGGGAAACAGCTTTGGGAATTGGAAAGCATCCTCATGGATGAGTCATTTTACTCCCCCCCACCCTGGTTCCCCACCTCAGGCAGCTTGGTCACCTTAAATAGATGGTTTTTGGAGCAAGGAACTAGTTGAAATTCAAGTCCAACCTCCTGCAAGCTATGTGACCTTAGTAAATTTCTTAATCTCTCTGAGCTTAATTTTCCTTTTTTTAAAAAATTCTTTTTTTTTTGTTTTTTGGAGACAGGGTCTCACTTTGTCACCCAGGCTAGAGTGCGGTGGCATGATCATAGCTCCTTGCAGCCTCGCGCTCCCATGATCAAGTGATCCACCTCGGCCTCCTGATTAGCTGAGACTAGAGGTGTGTACCATCACGCCTGGCTGATTTTTAACTTTTTTGTAAAGATAGAGTCTCACTGTGTTGCCCAGGCTAGTCTTGAATTCCTGGGCTCAAGTGATCCTCCTGCTTTGGCCTTCCAAAGTGCTGGAATTATAGGTGTGAGCCACCATGCTGGCTGTGAACTTAATTTTCTTATAATGGGGATACTATTAATAATACCTGTTTTGGGGGTATATCTTAGGTCCTCAGATTAAAGAAAAACTAAGTACATATAGAGCCAGTACAGTATCTGAAACAAAGTAGGGGCTAAAACACATTCACTCCTTTTTTTTTTTTTTTTTTTTTTTTTGAGACTGAGTCTTGCTTTGTTGCTTGGGCTAGAGTTTAGTGGTGGTGTCATAATAGCTCACTGCAACCTTAAACTTCTGGGCTCGGGCAATCCTCTTGGCTTAACCTCTGGAGGAGCTGGGAAAACAGGTGCATGCCAGCATGCCTGGTTAATTTTTCCATATTTTTGTAGAGATTGGGAAAGGGCTGTCTCACTATGTTGCTCAGGCTGGTCTTGAACTGGGGCCTCAAACAATCTTCCTGTCTTGGCCTCCTAAAGTGCTAGGATTACAAGCATGATCCACTGTGCCCAGTCCACTCCTTTTTTTCCCCCCAAGAATGTTAAGTGGCAGAATTGAAAACTGGACTGAGGTCTTCTGGATTTAAATCCAGTGTTTCTTAATCACAAATTTTGGTGTGAACAAAAGGAAAAATAAACACTGTCTTTTATCAAGTGCCTACTATGAGGGAGACAGCATTTTCCAAACATTATTTTACTTGACTCCCACAACAGGTTGTAAAGTCTTATCTGTTTTGCAGTTGAGGAAATGGAGGCTTGGTGAGAGGATATGGATTGGCCAAGGCCCAGAGCCAGTCACCGCAGAATCAGGAATCAAACACGATTCTTTATGTGGACCAAATGGCCCAGGCCCTTTCTGCTGTCTGTGTTGTCTCCCAGCAGAGGGCATCATGGAATACTGAAAACACGTTGCTCGCTGAGAAACATAGGGGGCTATGTTTCTGGCACGGGCTGGGGAAGAAGGGGTCCTTGCCCAAGTAATACTCTCTTTGGATGCAACTGACTGCCTCCCAATTGCTCAGAAGGCTTCTACTTTCCGAGCAGCAGAGCTATTTCACACCGAAAATTGTGAAATGGACTCTTTGGTTATAAGTCAGTTTTATGTGAGTTGATAGTGACAGCCTGTTTTTCCTAGAACCCAGATCAGGATAACCTAAGTATCACAGGAGCTTGGAGGGGGCTATTGGCCCGTGCGCAGAGGGCTCACGTGGGGGGCTTCAGCCCGTGTGCAGAGGGCTCACGT
>CAUYPO010108180.1:0-20771 GCA_963574435.1 Cheirogaleus major | reverse complement strand
ACAGACTAAAAGTGATTTCTGCCATTGAGCCTTGGAAGAGTTAAAGTTAAACCAAAATAAGAAAATGAAGCAAAAAGCTATCCTCCTTTGAGTTGTGTATGGAATGAAGCTATGACAGTGTGCTGATCTCATCTTTACATGCAACTGCCCTAAAAGTGCAAAACTGATAGAACCCTGGGTCTTGGGGAAGTGAACTATAAAAATTATTTTGTCAGCCATTCAGTTTTTGTTAAAATCAACTAAGTGTGTTAAATAAAATATACTCTCTTTTTTTGTAGAGATGGAATCCTGTTATATTGCCCAGGCTGGTCTCGAACTCCTGGCCTCAAGGGATCTTCCTGCTGTGGCCTCCCAAATTTCTGGGATTACAGGAGTGAGCCACTGCATCTGGCCCCAAATCTACTTTTTCTGTCTAATCATCCAAGCTACATAGGGGCAAAAATTAATCCAGTCATTCATTCATTTATTCAACAAACATTTCATGAGTTATTTATTTGCAAGACATTATTCTAGATACTTGAGGCCACAGAATTTGAAATGAAGAAAACAAACCTACTCTCAAATACCTAAGTGAATCCTTCCAACACATAAAGGAAGAAATCAGAAATATGTGTATTACCCTTACTGAGATGAAATTATTGCTAGGTAAAAACAAGACCTAGTGGTGAATTAACTGATTGTATTAACGTATCCAGAGAAAGAATGCATTAGACCAAAAGGGGGTGTGATCACAGAACATAGAAAAGGGAAAACGAGGGAGATTCCTTTTGGCAGTACCCATCAAAGCATTCTTCCGGTATCCTAAGAAGTCCAGGAATACATGATTTGTTTGATTTCTCTGTAGACATAGATGCATCAGACTTTCAGAGCCTGGTGATATTAAACATTCAAATCTGCCACCAAGGCCCCTTTCTCTGATCTCTTGTAATCCATGCAACCTTCCGATAATCTGCCTTTATATGTAGTTTTCCTAGACAGAGAAAATGTGCAGATCAGGCAAATGTGAATGCCGGAGCCTCTTGTAAGTTGTAGTTCCCATTGTAAATTAGTGAATTGACATTTTGATTTATATACATGAGATTCTTGTGAGCTGAGTTAATTTGCACCCTGAGAAATTGTTCCACTTAATATGCTGAGAGAATCAGGCTTCTAAGCCCCCAAGGCTGAGAGTTGGAGTCACCAAAGTAGTGTCATTCTATATAGCCACTCAATGACCATCCAACCTGCCCAGCACAGTGCCGGGTGTGTAGCAGTTGTTCAACAAATGAAATTGGTTTGAATTGGTTTGAATTGAATGGATTTGATTGAACTAAGCTGGGGAGAGAGATAAGGACAGGCTGATGGACTTGGGAAGTCACCCGCATAGATCAGTTGGAGCTATGTGAATAGATGAGATTATCCAGGAATAATGGAACTTGTATAGAGGGGGAGAGGGGAGCTGATGGCCGGAATGTAGGGAATGCCTGTAAGAAGGAGGTGGATGAGGAAGAACAGTTAGTGGGGCACTTGAACTTGAGTCAGAGAGGAAGTCTTGGTGGGCTGAAGATAACATAGTGAAACACCCCAAGCTCTAGTGTAGCCTCCTCTACTTCTACTCTGTCCACAGATTATCTACAGACTTTAAAGATTATTTATATGACCCCAAATTTTTATCTCTAAACCTTGACCCTTTCCCTGGGTTCCAAACTCCTATATCCAACTATTTACCTTTTATCAGATGTCTGATAGGGGTCCCCAGTATGCTTGAACCTTTCCCCCAGTCTCCTGAGCTCTGTAAATGGTACTCCACTCATTCAAGGCAAAAACCAAAGAACCGTCCTTGATTCTTCCATTTCCTCTGCACACCTGCTCCCTGCATCAAACCCATTGCTACCTCCTGTGACTCTATCTCAAAAATATGTCTCAGATTCATAAACTTCCCTCCATCTGCACTACTCTTAGTCAAGCCACCAATATTTCTTGCATTCTAGATGATCTTCTTAATTATACCATTGGCACCTCTGTTCTTTATATACACATTGGTTTGTGGCACTCACCTGCCTAAAAACATTTAATGGATAAAACATGAAGTCTTCACCATGGCCTAAAAGTTCTACCTGAACTAGTTCAGAATAACCCTCCAACTCCATCTCCTGCCACCAACCCCCTTATAACTACAATCCAGTTACACTGGCTTGCCTTCTTCTGTATGAATATACCAAGCTCATTCCTTCCTCGGGGACTTGGCACTTGTTGTTCTTTCTGTCCCAGTGCCCTATCCCCAATCTTTGCATGGCTGTCAATTGTTATTCAGGTCCTATTTGCAATGAACTGAATGTTTGCACTTCCCCCACAATCCATATGTTGAAATCCTAATCCCCAGTGTGATAGAATTTGGAGTGGAAACTTTGGGAGGACCTTTAGGTCATGAGGGTGGAGCTTTCATGAATGAGATTAGTGCCCTTATGAAAGAGACCCCAGAGAGCTCTCTAGCTCATGTGAGAATACAACAAGAAGTTGGCAATCTATCACCAGGAAGAGGGATCTCACCAGAACCTGACCCTGCTGGCACTTTGATCTCAGACTTTCAGCCTCCAGAACTATGAGAAATAAAGTTTTATTGTTTATGAGCCACCCCAGTCTATGGTCCTTTGTTATAACAGCCTGGACTAAGACACCACTCAGATATCCCCTCCTAAGCACCTCTAAGGACCCGATCAATTACCCGGTTCCAAATATAGCCATACATGACACTTTACCTTATTCCTTTTTCTCCACGCTGCTTCCTTGTTTGTTAACTAACAATTGTCCTCCTTATTCCACCTCCACACAGGTTCAGTAAGAGCAGGGACATTTTTTCCTCACCACTTGGTTCTCTAGAACCTGAAATACTGTCTGGCACATAGGTGCTCAGTAAACATTTATTCAATAAAAGACAAATAAATAGAAAGTAAAGAGCTAAAAGAAGACCATATAAGAGGAGGAGGAGAGAAAATCAGCCTGTTTATTTTTTGACAGAATATATTTTTCTCCACCAAGAATCCCCATTAAAGAATCTAGTTCCATTGGCAATATTTTATTTTGCATTCAAAGATCCAAATACTTAATCTCTGGTTCTTCTTAACAGCCTCAGGAGACATGCTAAAAAAGAAAACAAAATCCAACCACCCTGTTTAAATATCAGAAAAATGATTTTCATGCATTCAAACTCAATATTTATTCTGGAATACACAGACGTGATTCTGAGAGGGAAAAAAAGTAACAAGAAGATATGGTTAATTACAACCAAACCCCACTTTCTATTTTTTCACCTTGAACAAATAACTTAACCTCTCTGACCCTTAATATCCCAGGCTGTGAAGTAGATGAACCAATATGTGTCTCTTCTTAACTCCCAAGTCTATTTTAACTCATAAAATGTGAAAAACATGTAACAATAGCTTAAGGTTAGACAGTTTATAGGTTATAAAGCTTGTGAATTTTTTGATAGCTTTGGAGAAAAGAGTAAATTATTATTTTTATGGGCATAATTCAAGGTCAGTTTATCACATTATATAGCTTTGAAAAGAATTGTTCTTTAACCAGAGAAATAACATGTTTATATTACTGACTGTTATACTAGTAATAGGATCCGTCACTACAGCATCAATGAGAGGAAGAAACTAGAATGAGAGGAATGGAAAATCAATTTATCTACTTTTCCAACCCAACATTTATATGCTGACACCAAGTGCTGATAGTTACTGAGTCAAGTATCAGATGTTTATGTAATGCCTCAAACACCACGGGCTGCCAAGATTTCCTTCTGCAAATTCCAACTGCCTGACTTAAGTTCCAAATAAGATTTCTTTCTTCTTCTGCACATCCATGGCATTACATTGAATAATTTCCACCTGTTCTTGGTAGGGTGTGATAAATGACTTAATAGTTAGAAATGACATAAGTTAGAAAAGATTTTTGCTGCAAATACCCCAAAACTCAACTAATACTAGCTTTAAAGCATCGGAGCTTCCTGTCTCCCTAAAATGTATAAAATCCAACTGTAACCTAACCACCTTGGGACCACTTATTCAAGGCTTCTCAGGCATGGCTCCCTGGGCCGAGGTCATACATATTTGGCTCAGAATAAAAGTCTTTAAATTAAAAAAAAGAAGAAGAATTCTAGGACAGGGTAGTCTGTAGTTGAGTGTGGTAAATCAATGATGCCTTTAAGAACCCAGCGATGATGTGCTGGTAAATGTTTAAAAATCATTCTGAAGGGATAGTACTTATTTGTCATGTTTGCCAATTTCTGTGGTATATACACTTTCACCATGGTTTGCTTTCAACCTACCAACGTGACATGTCTAATTGCAGAGTTGGGAAGGAACTCAGTAGCACACCAACATAAAGTACTTCACCTACATATATCATAGACATAAATAACCTCAAGAACATTAGGTAATAGTAAAGTAGTAAAAGAATTAAGAAATTATGAGTTTGGAATATTATCTTTGTTTTAATACAACTTATTTAATTGTAAGTTTACATAGGTAATTTTTAATAATGGCTATGCATAACAACAGGCATGCAAAATTCCTGATAATTTAACAGTCAGCTCTCGAAAGCTGGTACAAGCCTGTTCCAACACACCACTGAATTCAGGCACTTTATGTCATCTTGTTCCACCATCCTTAATGTGTGGACCTTCATCTGCATGTTTGCTGCCTCATGGTTGCAGGACAGCTACTGCCCTTCTGAGTCTCACATGTGCAAGCCAGGCAAGAAAAAGAGAATAAAATAGCTAAAGGGGCAAGCCAATTTTTAAGAAATACTTCCCCTAAGCCCTACCCAGAGGCTTCTGTTTACAACACATTGGCCAGAATTAAGTCCCATGTGCCTAGCTTGAAGAGGGCTAGACAGGAAGCAATCATAGACAGAGGCTGAGTTAGCCAATGAAATGGGTCTGCCACAACAATAAAAGTATATTTGTGGAACTCCGATGTTCAAGACACCAGCCTCAGCACAAAGAGGCAGGGATGAAAATAGAGTATCTGGAAACTCGATGCTTGCCCTCAAGGATTTTGGGAAGATAAGACATGCACACATGTTAGTACAACTGAACAATTTCAGGCGAATTTCCCCTTAACAACACACTAAGAGCCAAGTGCTGGTTCAGAAGCTAAGTACCTCTGCAGTTGGCAGAGGCAGGCCTCACTCTGGACTGGGTGGTCCATTTCAACAGAAGGGCCCATCATCACAGAAAGCAAAGTCAGGTCAAACAAGTAACTGCCAATGGGTTTGTACATTCTGCTTAATTTGAATCATTAATTAGTGTACATGGGCATGGCCTTTGTGCACTCCCCTATTTCAGTGATTTTAGCTAATTGCACGAGAGGTTTAAATTTGTGTTGAAATATGTGGACTAAAATTAAATCGCTCTCCCTGCAATGACCGACCTGCTTTTTCTAGGTAAAGGATAATTATCATTTTTCTAAGCTTAGTCCAACACTTTGCAAAGCCCTCTGGAAACATTACTGGTATCCAGAGGGTTTTTTTTAACTGTTCCATTTTTAAAATTCTGTCTTCCTACCTGAGGAAGAATACCACCACATGGTTAAAAGAATCATGTTGCCATTTCCAAAAGATGATCATAATGAATATTTGAATATTGTGGCCATTTCTCTGGAAATTTCTACCATCATCAAGGTTGAATTAAATTATGCCCATATTTCTTTAAATTTTTCTGAACTCCCTCCTGTGCCAGGGCAGAGTGGGAGACCCTCACTCTTAGTGTGAATGGACGTCACCTAAATGAACAGGAATGACAGTTGCTGTAAGTTGCTGAGCTATACAAGCCTTTGGGGCTATTGAATCAGGCCATCAATTTTGCCTGATGTAAAAGGTTATTCTCTTACTGCCTTTCAGTTTTGTCCTTTTATTTCTGTATGGGTCACCACTGAATTCCTCCCTTAAAAAAAAAAATTTTGCATAATGGCCTGTCTGGCATGATGATAGGTCTGGAAATTTCAGAGAAAGTCTCTCTACAAGGTCCTTCAGGACCTGTGATAGACAACAGGTTCCTTCCCTCCCTGGTAACCCCTCTGCCTTTCTCCCCATAAGACCCACTTTGCCCCATATAAAAATAATATATTAATCAGCTAGTGCTGCATAACGAGCTTCCCCAAAACACATTGCCCTGTTGCAGCATCTCTTTCTCTAACTCCCAGGTCCGCAGGGTTTCCGGGACAGCCCTGCTCCAGGCTATGAGTCAACTTAGCTTGGCGGCAGGCTTCAGGTTGAATTCAGGTACATCTCATGTGTCTCTTTTTGGAGCAGCAGCTACTTGGCATGGTCTTTTCATGGCAGACATCCAGAGTATTAATACAAAAGGGCAGGCAGCAACACACAAGGCCTCCTGGGGGCTTGGCACAGAACTCACCACTGCTGTGAGTACTCACTTCCCATGGCCAAACCCAAGAGCAGTGAAGAGGGAAATATAGGCCCCTCATGCCTAAAGTCACATGGCAAAGGGTATGGATGAATAATTCTAATTCAGGGAGGACTGGAAGAATTGCAAACAAGGATTTCATCTTCCCCACATATTCTTCCCTTTCTGAATCATCTGTTTCCTCACAAGCAGTTTACATATCACAGATTTGTAAAGAAGCTTTTCCAGTGATGGATTGTGTCCTTTCATCAATAAGTATACATTCAATGCCTGTGAAATACCCAACTATTCACCCTGAGGGTTAAGAGAGGGAAGGCTGCTCTAAAAAGAAAAATTAGTAATGGAAATAACTTGTACAAACACACTTTGTACAGTTGGTTGATAATACAAAGCAAGATGTGATTAAAAGCCAGAATGGGGTTGGGCAGGTAGAATTTTAATAGGCACAAGCAGAGCATTTTCAAAAGGAGAAGCATATCTCAAGGTAGGAAATTCTCCTTTGGGAATGACATTCCGACAAACATATGTCATCCTGACTTTTACAACAAGGTGAAGTATGAATAATCAGGTTTAACCAGTCAGTAGGCTGGTTATATTTTGGCCCCATTTCTTTACTCCTAATTTTTAACTAACTAGCTTTCCACTATTTGATTTGTTAATAATAATAATAAATGTAAAATGGCACAAATAGAAGTATTCTTCAGAATTCTTTTGCAATGCAAACATTCATAGCCCCAATTGATCAGTTTTATAGATTCAGATTTCCTCCCCTAAAACCAGAAATACCTTCCTACAGAGACTTTTATTCACACGTAAAGAAATAACACCCAAGGAAACAGTGGCTGAAAGATTTCATTCCTGGCAAGAGACCTTAGTCACTTGGTTCCATGGTCCCCTGGCCATGGTGGTGCATGAAGAAATTGCTTTATGTCTTTTATCTATTTCAGCGAGAGAGTGAAAGAAGAGGCATTAGATCTCTGTACCAGTCTGGATTCAGATCCTAAGTTTTGCCTCCTGGATTCAGGCCGTTGATCTGAATTGGATTCTGAGAGCTGGCAGGTCCCTGAGCCTTCCTTCCTTCATTTTACAGATGATGAAACGGAAGCTTGGGAGTTCAATAAAGCTGGATAAAACGGGGACTAAAATCCAAGTCTCCTGTTCTTTCAAGTGAAGACAAGATTCTGCCAGTCGCCTCCCGGATCCCTCTTGCATTCCTCGAGCATTTCCTGTAAGCTGGCTCCTCGCACCAGCCTCTGCAAAACTGACCACTCAGAACAGGCACAGACAGGAGCCTTAACTTCAGACAGAAGAATTTGATTCAAATCACAACTCTCGCACATTTGCTGGGTGATCTTGGGCAAATTGCACGGTCTCTCTATGCTTCCCTTTCCTCCTTTGTAAAATGAGGCTAATGATATCTAACTTGCAATGGAGTGGGTGGAATAATGCATTGAACGGTGCCTGACACGTAGGAGCAGAGTGACAAATAGTCTCTCTGGTGACAGGTGAAATGAGCATCATGGACTCAGAGGCCTGTCCAGAAATACACCTGCACAGAACACTTGCCCATGGCCTGAACCTGCCTGAAACCCAGGTGGGCTCCTGCAGTGTTTCTGCCCTGGGATAGCAGCACTCAGTCTGCTGAGAGTAAGAAGATACAGTGGGTCCCACTCCTCCCTGCCAGGTACCCTGTTGGGGGACTTGGGAAAAGGGATACCTTCCCTGCTGTGCACCCCACGCAACCTGCCCAGGATGTTGTCATGAATCTAACGAGTTAGTCTTGACTAAATGTACTATTGGGGTGGGATAGGAGAGAGTAGTAACGGATCTTGAGATTCAGATATTTCCCTGAGGATAGGGAGATAGATTTCCCAAAAGGTAAGTGGAGAAGCACCCCATGGAGATTGGAAGGAGACACTTGACAAAAGGAAACCAGTAGGAGAACAGTAGGGAGGAAGAATGGGCCACAGGTGACCCTGCAGAGAGTCTGTCTTCCTGGGAGCCTTCCTGGTGGGCTATGAGAAGATTTTACACTTGACAGTTCTAAGTTTCTTCCCCCAGTGTTTGTAAGTCCCCCGAATCACCCCCATATGCCTGAACACAGCCTGGTCCAAGCTCGAGCAGTAATACGGTGGGGAACAAAGTGTCAGGAGCATAATGGGAAACAGGACCTGCCTGGCTTGTCCTAGAGATAGAAGTCAGACTATCCAAATTCAAACTACACAACTCCCAAGAACAAACACGGATTGTCAATGACAGCACTGCTTAACTCTAGAAGGAAGACAACTCTATTTGCCTGTCTCACTGTGTCTCAAAATTTGAGAGGTTTCTCTGTTATAGCATGGACACCATCCTCCACATCACTATGCAGAGTCTGTGGGGTCCTATACTCCATCCTCTCTTTCCAAATGGCACGTGTGTGGCCCAGTGGAAACAAGAAAGGGGCCCACTGGTCAGCCCTATGCCTCCCAATGGCCACACAAAGGCCAGAGAAAAGCCTGGAATGTATACCACCTGTCGGGATAGCACAACTCTCTCTTAAGGACAAGTTACCATGTGAAGTCTCAGTGTCCCCATCTGTAAAATGGAAAGAATAGCCCCTACCTCACACGGGTATCACAAGACCTAAATGAGCAGCTCCAGTTTGATCAAAACTCCCTGTGCAGCACCTGGCCCGTGGCAGGGATTCGATCAATGTTAGTTTCCCTCTTCCACATATTAGTAACTCTGAGGTCAACCCACTCAGTGCCCCTGTGCAAAAATTAGTGCTTCTGATGGCAACTGTGGCAAGAACCTAAATCTGCGGACCCCAAGGAAAGCTTTGCAAAAAGGCACATATCGAGCCTCTGCAGAGAGAATACTCTGCAGGGAAATTGTGTCTAGGAACAGGTGCAGCATTATTTCAAAGAAGAAAAGGTGAGTAGGTGGAAAACTGAGGCAGCTGGACATTGTTTAAAATACTCCTGACCTGGGCTCATTTCTACCAAGGTGCAGGGGGCAGGTTAAAACAGAATAAAAGAGGTTTTAAGTGAAAAGAAGTCCCAAAGTGTCAATCTGAGGGATGTAAGCAGAGAGAGAAGGGATAGCCCACTGCTGGGGCTTAGTGGCTCAGTGATGATCAGGGGGTAGGGGACAGGGAGGCCTGGGGGCAGGGTCTCACAGGAGGACAGCATGTGCACCGACCTAGGGTGTTCTTTACAAAAACCATTGGCAGAGTGACCTTGGTCTCTTCAACTTTAATGACTCCCTGACCAAATGCCAGCAGTTTAGGAACTCACGACAATGACCTCACTCCAGGCCACCCCATGCTGCCAAAGTGGTCAGGAGGCTCCAGATTCCTAGGGATTCGGCCTTTAGGTATCTCCTTTCTGGAATTGCTACTGCCGGGTTCCCCTGTGCAACTCAGCATGCTGTTCCCTCCCTCCCTGAAGGTCTCCACACATTGTCAAAACACCAGCTGGTCCTACTCCACTCAGCTACTGAGTCTAGGACACAGGAAAGAGCTGAGGAGTTATGGACATGGCTTTGAGGGTTTTTTCATCATCTAAGCGTTCAATATTTAGAGCAATATTGATTCAATTTATCTAGTGTTGTAATGTTCCATTGGTTGCTAGGCAACAGAGTTCTTTCCTCTCTTTATTCTGGGTGGCTCATGGGAGCTTGACTATCAAAGAGATTACTTTGTGTATGTGAAGCTAAATGGACCATAGGTGCCATACATAAGTGGAGGAATACTGTTTTACTGGGCAGTGTTAAAACCAGGTTTCCTATCACATCTCGGTAATTGCAATTCAACCTCTAGAACAACAGGGCCATTCATACTCACTTTTCCCTACAAGATACCCACTGAGAACAATTTAACACAAAGTTGTGCTGATGCATAAAACTCTGCGTTGTGTGCTTTACTATTCCATCCTCATAAAGTTCAAAGCTGCACTGAGGCAAGGATGGATTTACTCCTCCCTGTTCCCAAGACCTCCGAACCCCACATTAATAACTAGAAATAGCAATGTCGCACTTAAATCCCAGGATGGCACCATCTTTCTCCATTTCCCTCATGCCACCTTCTCCCCTACTCACCCCAAAATTGCCTTCCCTTTTTTGAGGCTCGTTGGTAAGTCCTTTACATGGATGTTTACTGTGACTTTAAAATCCCAAGTCCGAAGCAGCAGGCAAATGAGGCACTGTCAGCTTGGGCTATATGGTTCAGTGACTTGGCATCGGTGACGTTTATTTTGGAACCTGCATGATGCCCTGACCTATTTTGGGATCTCTGCCCTCCCTCCCCCTTTTTTCCAATTAGAAGTGAAGGCAAAAGGGAACGTGGGGAGTTTGGGGGCTGGCGAGGGACAGGGAAGAGCTTGGTGTTCAATTTTCTAGAAGTTCCATGTGAAGCTGCCCAAGTTGGCTGTAACATTTTAATCACTGTCATAAAGGCGACTATAAGCCGTCCTGCAAAGGCTCAGGGCTACAGCCACAAAATGGGAAGAAGCTCCAGAGGCAGTTCTCTGCCCAGCTTCCTGGGTGAGGCCGCAGGAAATGAACAAACCAAAGGCCACGTTTGGTATTGTTCAGCGTCTTCCTCTGTGCAAAGACCTGTTCAAGAGAGAAATGATTTCGTTCTTCCAAAGAGAAAAGCTGTCTTGAGGAGGGAACGGCAGGGGGAGAAGGAGGGAGAAGCAAGTGCAGGCAAGTGGCCAACCGCGTAGATTTACAGAGAACAGGAATGTAAAACAGATGTTGTGCGGGAATCTAAACCATTGCCCTGGGAGCGCCATCGTCAGCCTCCAGAGAATAGGGTTTCTCAGATGCAGGCAAATAGCACAGTCTGTCACCAAACGCTGCAGAGTCATCATAACCAGCTCTAAGGAATGGTCCCCCTGGGCTGCGCGGCACTCCGTCTCCACGTCTTTCTCATGGCTGTGCAGTGGCCAGCGTTCCTTGGAATACATGTTGTTCTCTCTAACCAGGCATGAGATGTCCTCACCCATGCCGGAGCTTCTTACCTTGCCCACGCAGCAAGACCTGGAGCTCCAAGAGGGAGATAAATGGTGGCTTTGTAAGCCCTTCCCCAGTGTCCCCAGTGGAATTGGTTCCAGGAGAATGAGAGTTCTAAGGAAGCTAAAGGACCAAGGCTACTCTTTGGAGAAACTAACAAAGGACTTGTAGCACTCATGGAACAAATGGTAACATCCAGGTCCATGGTACAGTACCCATGGCAGCAGCTGCTGGGGGCAACTCAAGAAAACTTCAGTGGCTATTGAGAAGGTTCTACCTGGGACCTTCCAAGGGAAAGGAAAGAAAAGCTTTTAAAAGGCGTGGGGTCCGAGCGTTGTGTGAGGTAGGAGACCAGAGATATAACCGTCTTCTCCCACCACTTCGTGGCCTAGAAACAAGCCCATTCGAGCTGACAGAGCACGACTCTGTTGAAGCATCCCAAAGACATAAAGGGCCAAGGCAAGTCATAAGCAAAGAAATAAAATTAAGAAACAAGTGTCTACCTGGTGGTAAGTCACTAAAATTGAACATAGTAATAAGTCCAGCCGGCGAATTGTTTCTGGAAAACTGAGCCCACATGGTCTTGTAATAGATTATTTAAATCAGCAATTTCTATGAGCTGTGAAACATATTTGCAAAATCAGAAATAGTCCTTTCGCTGGGCATTCTTCCTTGCCCTTTCTGAATCTTCTGTTAGAATTTCACAAGGCAGGTAGGCATTGCAATATTTTGGGCCCCAGAATATTTTTCAGGAAAGGAAGCTGGAAATACCAACCTGTCAGACATTGTCTTAAGTTATTAGCCTGCCTGGTGGATGCCTTGCAGAGGCTGGCTGGAAATTTGGACAGGCTTCTTTTTTTCCTCCTTCTCTATCTATTTCCTTTCTTTACCCAGTGTATTTTCCTAGGACTATGATTCACATATTTATAATTAGAGCAGAAAAAGGGGAAAGGAGGTGATTCATGTTCTTTACCCATTCCCAGCACGGTTGAGCCTCTGGAATCTAGATTAACAATGTTATATTAAATATATTGAGAGCCTGCAGGGAAATGGAAGAAAGAGAAGAAAAAAAATAAAGAAAAGAAGGAGGAAGAAGAATTGAAGAAGTTGGAGTTCATTGCAAATTATATTTCCAGTTCTCAGACCCAGAAGGACATTGAAACTGAAATTGCTTGCTCTTGTAGAATTCTGTCATACTGAAAGAATCTCTTTTCATAAGTGAAATCGGGTTTAACAGAGGAACGTTGTGCCTTAAAATTAATTAGAATAAATTAATTCCCTAATGAAATATACCATCAAGCATAAAAAAAACCAAAAGGGTAAAAAGTATTAATATGCCGATTAAGAGGAGTCATCGTAAGGATGTCAATTTATAGAAACTAACTAACGCTGTGTCTATATACACAGATGGCTTTAAAAGACATCCACTCTTCCAACTGTTGGATCACAACCAACCAGTTAGTAACTGCTTGGTTGCTTGACTGAATTCAGCTGGTTTGTTTTGCAAATAACCCACACTCTGCCTAACATCATCACTTTTTGAACCAGTTTGCTGGGTGCTATCTTCACATGTCTGCCTGAACCCCAACTGTTGATGGATGACAATCAGAAATTGGCTGAAGAAGAGAGTTAACAGAAAGTCCAGGAGTCAGGAGAAAATCAAACGGGGGGTGCTGGCCGAAAGCCAACTCCAATTTAAGAGAGATACCAAACTGAGACAGTGGGACTGCCAGAGAGAAAATCAGGCGATTCTAGAAAATTCCATCCTAAAACATGTCAAGGGAGCATAGTTTTTGCTAGGCACTAGTGCTCAGGGGGCAACCCTGGAAAACAGGAAGAAAGAACTGGCTTGGCAATCTGGTCTCTCCATATGGCATTTGGCAAGGTGAGACCATTAGTCAGTGATCTGTCGGCACTCTCCTCCACATGGAATGTCACTGCCAGAAGCCTTTATGATCCAGAAGTCTTCAGGAATGGCACTCTTGATGTACTGCTCAACTGACCTTTAGTTGGTTCCAGCAGAAGAACAGAGAAGTCCACAGAGAGCCGGCTGCTTATTCTAAACAGCTGGGATGAAGTTGGGATGACATAAATGTAGACATCCATTTCTAGCACCTCACAATAGTGACACAGCTCCAGAGAAAGGCAGGGGGACTGATTCCTTTCTAATGAGTCACAGAAGCTTTTGATAAGAACCCCAGGAGTCCCATACCTCCAAAATATCACTTGTCACATGAGCACATGAGCTCACGAATGCACTGGATGAGATGGATGGGGGGTGCCAAGTCCTAAATCTCCTCTGGGGTTCCCCTTGACAGGCTGCTCTTATGATTTAGGGCACCATCAGTGGCCCTGGTTTGACTCATCACTTGGTGATTCATCTTTTCCAATAAGCTATGGTTCCTGTTTTGTAACGCTCTTCCGTTCTCCGCCTTTGATGAGAGAGAGAAACAGTGATAAAAGCCAGGCTTTAGAACAAAATCCTAGCTTTTTCCTTACAGAATTAGCCCTCAATAAGCAGCAGCAGACAGGTTATGAGATCAGTTTAAAGCAAGACTGTACATATGGGACAAAACAATGCCCATTTACATCAAATATGTCACTTGTATTATTTCACGGATTGGTATAAGTACCAGGAGCAGCCATGGCAACATATGAACAACTGAGTGGATTTTTTCATCTGAACATTATGACTATTTAAAGGTAAAAGCACATTTGGATTTTTAAAGGACAATTATATTTTGACCCTTAAGTATATCGATTTATTAATTTCTGTCTTACAAGGTATTACTACCATTTTGAACTTTGTTATGTATTGCCTGTTTGGGCTATTATAAGTTCTTAAACTTCTTATTTTTACAATATTTATAAATAATAATTGTACTTTTATTATATAAAAAGCAATGCACATGCATTATAGTGAACTTAGAAAAGTAAAATTTCAGGCTAATATAAAGAAAACAATGCCTATTATACTATTACTATGTACTAGAAACAGTCATGGTTCATAACTTGTTTGATTTTATATATTTATATATAATATACATGCTAGATAAAAATATATAAATTAGGGTCATCTAATCTAAACGTAACATAGTAATATTTTGCCTTTCTCTGTAAATGACCTTCACCCTAGTGAGCCCTAATGAGTCTATAATGTCCATCGAGCTTAGTTTATTATAGAAAGAAAATATAAAGGAAACTAAAGTAAAATTCAGCTTCTGGAATTCAAAAGTAGCATTCTGCAGGAGACAATACCTTTGCAATTCCAGGCATTTTCTTAAGAAGGTTTGTCTAAATCTCTTAATATCCCCTACCTAAAACACTCCAAACCAACAGTTTTTTTTTTAATCATCTAGATTATAGATTTTCATGTAAAAGAAGTACAGACAGAAAGAGGAAAAGGGAGAGCCCACCCTCTAATGTAGATGTGCCAATTTTCCCCTGGGAGGGGCAGCTATATATATAAATGAATGAATGAAGGTAACATAGGAGCCAAGGACAGGGATGAATGAAGGCAACACATAGAGCAAATGAGGCTCCAGGCCCCACTCCTCATCTCGGACTTTGCCCCTGAGACTTCCCAGGCACCATCTTGGGGTGCAGACACATCAATTTGGGTGCAGAGCAGCAGTCAGATAGGGAGACACCCTGAGGTTTTGCTCTCCTGAGCTGTCTTGGGTTCCTGGATGGCAAGGATGCAGAGTGGAGATCCAGATGGGCTGTCCAGGGCTGTAGCAGAGCAAGATGGGCCTTCTGCAGGGTGGGGACCAGCCCCCTGGCCAGCAGGATAAAGGGTAAGGGAGATGCCCGGGGATCAGTTTTTATAAAAAGGGTGTCAGAGCACTAACTTTTTGAATTCATAATATTGATTCAGCTCTAGGTCAATTAGATAATGTCTATAAAAATTATTTTTTCCCACAATGAGCAAATAGTTGATAAATTTCCTAAATCCTTAAATTTCCTAGAATATTTTGCTTATATCTTCAAACATGAATAAAAATTCTGTGAGGCTTAAAATCCATGGATCTAAACAGTTTTTTCTGTAAAACCCAGTAGGCATTATTCCATCATGTTTTGGCATTCAGTGTTAAAGAGTAGAAGTCAGAAGCCAACCTGATATTGTGTTCTCTTGTGCTGGAACTGATTGTTTTTCTGCCCAAATATTTGCATAATTTTGAATGATTTGTTTTAATTCTTAGAATTTTTAAAAAACTGCTAGAATACGCGTGTGTGTGTGTGTGTTTTGCCTGCAATATAACAAGTCATTTAAATCTTTAAATTCAGATTTTTTTTCATATTCCTGTAGTTTCCTTCAACATACTTTCAGTTTTTATGTTTTCTTCCATTTATTCTGTTTCTTTCCTCAGAAATCTCTATCGATCTTAAGTTTTATCATTGTTTCATATCCTCCATATCTGCCTAATTTTTCTGGCTTTTGTCTATTAGTTCTCTTCTGTAGAACTCTGAGTGAGCTTCTGAAGAAGCTTCTACATCATCATGAAATTTAATCTTGGTGCCATATGTCCATTTCCTTGATCCCTCCATTAATTCCTTTCTTCCTTCTGTCTCAGCTTGTTAAATCTGAATCTCACCCCATTAGACCCTTCACCTCTTCCATTTCTTTCTTATGGTTTTGCTTCTTTTTCCATTAAGGCCATGTCTTCTTGCATCTACTGTGGTCACCAGTTTTCTAGAAGGTTCTTTTTGTTCTTGCAGTAAATATTTCCAGAACTCTATTTCTCCACTGACTGCACTGAGAGATGTTCCCCTTTCCTTCTTCTGCAGTACTTTTTCCACCTAGCCTATGTTCGCTTTTCTTTAATGTTCTCATCCTGAAAATGGGAGAGTATATCTGCATTGAGATTTCTCAACAGATTCAGTATGAACTTCTTTGGGCTCTACTCACAAGTCCCATAAATGCCAGGAGATCTCTTTCTTTGATTTAAACCTAAGTGAACACTGGTTAGCATAGCTCCCAGCTCATTTTTTTAGGATTTTTTATGCATTCATCTGGTTCTAATTTTTTGTTTACTTCCATCCCCACAGCTTGGTCCTTTGATATTGAGAAATAATGAAACATAGGGTTATTGGTTAGGACTTGGAGGCAATAAAAATTGGACCCAAAAGTTTATAATGGCTCAAATACAGTAGACGTATTTCTAGCTCCTATAAGTGTTTAAGAGCTCCTGAACAACAGGCAGCTCTCCTCCATGTGGTGATTCAGGGACATTGGCTCCTTGAATCTCCCTCCAGAAGATGGAGGAAAGGGAAGAAAACAAGAAGGAGGCATAGTCTCTTCCTAAAGTCTCTGCCGGCAACAAGCACAAACCACTTCCATTTACATTTCTTTCGAAATACCTAATTCAGACCATATCTAGCTGTAACGGAAGCTGGAAAATGTGGTCCAGGTGTTACAGAAGAAGAGTACACCAATTTGGGTGGACAAGTCTGCCACAACATTGGAAATTAGAATCACCAATACATACTGCCCTACAGACTTTTCCTGCCTTCTCCCCTTGTCAACATTGCTTTTCTTGGTTGTACAAAATACAACTTCCAGTCTTCATCTACTATGCCCCCTCTGGTTCCTTCTTCTCCTGACTAATTTGAGTATGTTAGCCCACTCATCCCAGTCTCAGCCCTTGGGATGCAAACTTGATAACCAGGCCAGGCAGCCTCAGATCATGTTAGAAATTAACCAGAGAAAATAACACAGAGGGGAGGAGTGGCCAACCTAAACCAATTCCTTTTCTTTACTTATTTGGGAAGACTCTTAGATTTTCTCTGAAAATACAGACAAAACAAAGCAAGTCAATATATCTCCAGCTTAACAGTTCTCAAAGTGTGGTCCTTGGGCCAGAAGCATCAGTGTCACCTGGGTACTTGTCAGAAATGCAATTTTCCATGCTCCACTCCAGACCTGATGGATCAGACACTGGAAATGAGGCCAAGCAGTCTGTGTTTTAACAAGCTCTCCAGGTGATTCTGTTATACACTGAAGTTTTAGAACCACTGCTCTAAATAAAACATGCCAATGACCTGGGCCATAGCAAGACACCCTATGTTAACCAGTAGTAGTTAATTTTAATTGTAAGCCAAACACATAGAGAAATGTCTAAAATTCTAATCTTGCAAGACTAAAAGTATAGGATGATGATAGGAAAACTCAAAGCCCTATTCTGACTTATTGGGAAAACTTAAAGCCTTTGTTGAATAGGAAGATTTCATCACTCACAAATTGTTGCTTGTGTGTTTTCCTTGAGGCTAAGTATCTAATTCCTGTGCTAACCATGGGTGATAAACACAGAGACATAAAATATCTGATGTGGAAGGACCTCAGCAACCATCAAGTCCACCCATCCATTTTAGAAACTGGAAAACTGAGGTCCAGGAAAAGTAAGTGGATCTTCCAGAGTCCCACCTCTGGTTGGAGGGAGAGCCAGAACTAGAACCCCAGACTCCCAACTCCTGGTCCAGAGCTCTTTCTGCTAACCATCTCAAGGGATCATGTGTGAAGCCCTCTGCAACACCTAAGGTGCAAAGGGGTTGCTTTATATTAATATTGAATTGGACTCAGATAATTTGAATTCCAAATCTTAAAGAGTCAAAGTTAAATGTGTGTACAAATTTGTTCTCTAAGCCCTGTCCAAATGCAAATAAAAAATGAATGAAGAGTATTGCCTTTGAATTATAGAACAGTTTAGAACATTGATGTTGATATTAAGAAATGTAATGAAAAAGCATCAGGCAACAGCCTCTGTTATCTCCCTTTTATGCTTTCCTCTAAAATGCCCTGTGGTATCATAGAAATCTGGGAGAAATTTCCACTAACTGTAAAGACAATAGGACCTGAATAGAGAACAGCGATCTGTGGGTTCCACGTACCTTCTTTCACAATGACAGAAATCCAGGCATCATAAAAGAAAGTGGGAAGCATTTAGCTACTTTCATGATCTGTCCCAAGAAACATTAGCATAAGCAACAAGAGGTAAACTGTACAAGCAGATGATAGACAAAACACTTTCCTGCCACTTCCCCCCGCCTCAGCCTCCCCACACCATTCAACAACCCTTTGGAGAATGCAATTCCCTGATCATGGTCCTTCCGTTTCTGAACGCAGTAATAGCTGTCCACTATGGCAGACCCAGCACATTTCAAAGATGGAGAGTAAGTGAGGCAGCGATGGGATTGTATCGCAGGTCACTGATAAATGGAGCTGGGTGACCCCGACTTGGTTTTACTGGTGGTTGCTGCCTAGTCCCCAGCCGGCTCAGACAGGGTTGGTATAGACATGGAAGCTCCAAACACTGTGGAGCTGCCTTTCCCCAGGAAGAGTGGTCCTTCCTGTTTATTTTTTAGGGTGTGAACTAAAATAGACTTCTCTCTGCCTTAACTTTTTAACTGGCTTAGCTGGGTCTTTGGCTTGGGAATCATTTATTAATGGCTTTATTTATATATAATTCACATACCATACAATTCACTCATTTTAATTGTACAATCCAGTAGTTTTTAGTACATTCACAGAAATGTGCAATCATTACCAGAATTTTAGAAGTATTTCATCACCTCCAAAAGAAACCCCTTACCCTTTGGCTGTCACTGCTCTATCTGCCCCCTCCATCCCTCTCAGCAACCACTATTCTACTTTCGGTCTCAACAGATTTCCCTGTTAAGGACATTTCATATGTATGGAATCATGTAGTACATCATCTTTTGTGATTTGCATCTTCCACTTAGATAATGTTTTTGTGAGTCGTCTATGCTGTAGCATGTAGCAGTACTTCATTCTCTTTTATTACTGAATAATATTCTATTGTATGGATATACCACCTTTTATTTCTCCTTTCATTAGTTGACGTACAATTGAGTTGTTTCTACCTTTTGGCTATTATGAATAACATGATTGGAATCTTAGAACTGCCATCTAGTCTAAGGGAAAATAACTTTTGAATGATGTAATTCCTTTAGTAACTGGCTAGTTTTACATTGTTTAGCATATTAATTTAACATATTTAGCCCCTGCAGAATGCAAAACAACTTAGAGACTATAGTTCTTAGGACTATTTATAACCATAATAGTAAGAAGTCTCTCTCTTACAAAGCCCTTTGACATCATTTTAGGTGATTCTATAACACTGTGAACCTGATATTACCAGTAGCCCTTTTACAGAAGACATAAACTCTGAGAATTCAGGATCAGTAGAAAGTAGCTTGGGAGGCTTCTAGTCCAGTCTCTTGTTAAGATATATTTCAGGCCAGGCATGGTGGCTCACACCTGTAATCCTAGCATTTGGGGAGGCCAAGGCAGTTGGATTGCTTGCAGTCAGGAGTTTGAGACCAGCCTGAGCAAGAGCGAGACCCCATCTCTATGAAAAAAAAAAATAGAAAAATTAGCCAGGCATGGTGATGCACACCTGTAATCCCAGCTACTCAAGAGGCTGAGGCAGAAGGATGGCTTGAACCCAGGAGTTGGAGATTGCAGTGAGTTATGATGAAGCCACTGCACTCTAGCCCTGGTGACAGAGTGAGACCCTGTCTCAAAAAAAAAAATAGAAAATTTTAAAAAGATATGTTATTGTCATAGGGAAGAAGAAATCCTTTCAGAAACATTTTCCCATAACAACTGAGGCTTTTGTAGCCCCAGGTTCTGAATCGGGACAAGCACATTTCCCCTATTCTAAATTCCAGTGTCTCTTTTTATACCTTTTAAAACCCTATCACCTTTTGCCTTTTATCACTGCATCTGTGTTTAGAGTTATCGCCTTTGCCAGTAGTTCACAGGAGAAAGATGAGACCGTAAGTGCTCTGAGATATCTGCTAGCCCTAAAGGTTCTGCGGCATTTTATTCAGAGATGTGGAATGATTCCACTAAAACAATGTTTGTGACTTTCTATGAGGCTGGGAAAACCCAGTAGAAATGCTGACCATGTGGACTCATGCTGGGTGGATCTGGAACCCACTGGAAGCCAGGGGCTTGTGCAGGGCAGCACCAAGGAGGGTCACGTGTTTGCTAAAGGAGTACTATGGTGAGAAAGGAAGGCACTGGAGCAGGGAATGAGCAAGAAGTCAAGAGCCAAGGAGGACAGTCAAAGGTTGGGACTGTCTGGAGGCTCATGGCAAGGCCTGTGGATGAGTCCAGATACCTGAGGGCTTGGTTATGTTGGCGCCTTGTTTCCCGCTAAAAGACAGACTTGTCTAGCCAAAGGGAGAAGGGCATGATTGAACATTCTGGGCTGCTACTGAGTCTGGTTTCTAGACTTCACTTTCTGAGGGCACCATTGTTACCATCTTCAGTGAACAGTTGCCACCTGGCAGCCTGCAAACAAATGGAAACAACCCAAATGTCCATCAACTGGGACGA
>CAUYPO010108178.1:0-11583 GCA_963574435.1 Cheirogaleus major | reverse complement strand
CCAGAGAGAGGAGTGCCAGACCTAATTCCCCCACCGGGAGCCCAAGCTAGGTTGATGTCTCTAAGCCTCAGGGTCTGCCCTATTCTCCCGGAATCAGCAGGCCAGCAGCACCTGGGAGGGCTGGCGGGTAGGGAGCTCCCCTTCTGAGTACCCCTCTGTCAGCTGAAGGGCCCCAAAAGGGAAGGTCTCGTTCCCTGGAGATGCCTCCGGCTGGTGGTATATTGTCTCTCGGCAGCCACGGGTAGGGACAGGGGAGGGCAGAGTGCAGCAATATGGCACCTGCCGTGCGGTCGGGTCTGTGTGCAGGGAGGTGCCCCGAAGGGGTTGGGAGCCTGGTGCCGTGTCCGCTACAGGCTTACCGCTCACTGGCGGCAGCCGTCTCTGGGCTAGTGTCCGCAGGTCTCTCCAACCGCTGGGGAGCCCACCAGCAGTCTGAGATGCAAGGGAGGGGAAGTTAACCGCTCCACTTACCCTTGCCGCTGGTCTCTAAACTGCTGGCTCTGGAGGTCTCTTCCAGTTCTCCTCCGCAACCTCCTCCCATGGAGTCTCCTGTAATCTCCGGTACCCCTCCTTCCGACCCCTGTCCAATGTATGGTCGTCTGCTTGCTTCTTTCTTCTAATATCTTCTAGAAGCTGTCTTTTCTGCAGAGGCACTCTGTCTCTACATATTACCATTTTAGGCTGGGCCTGATGTAGGGGCTTTATGTTGCTGAGGGCTCTAAGAAGTCAGGGCCTCAGCCTTGAAATTTTAGCAACTAAATTTCATCACATAGGTATGACCAAGAATTTGAGGAATTGATTCACAATAATTGAACTCATGAGAGGCAATTTTATAAATCACAATTCCAATTTAACACTTTCATTTAGTGTGTATACCAAATAATGATTTCCCAAACCTGAATTGGGTCATGTGACCTAACAAAGGATTTCTTTTTGTGGTTTAGGAATTTGTTTATATGCTAAGTGCTGGGAAAGCATAAATGTTAATCATATTTAAATACACTTAATTATCTTGATTAAAAAATTAAATTGAGGGAGCAGAATTCTTACAGGATGAGTAAGAATTACCTTGTCAAAGAGGAACATTGTTGGTTGGGGTCACCAGGAAGCAGATTCTAAAAGGGGGATTAGCACATGAGACATTTATTAAGGAATGCTCTTGGAGGGGAAGGACACAGGACTAGGAAGAGAGAGGAATTGAGCTGTGAGTGCAAAGGCCTCCGCCAATCCTATGAGAACTCTAGAGCTGAGCTAGCCCCTTCAGAGTCTTTCCAAGTGGGAGTGAGGGAGCCCAGCCTTTATGCCACCAGGTTGGTCAGTCGTTGAGGGAAGGCTGAGCATGGAAGGAGGTGTGACTTAGGGTAAGTCATGTTCTCCAAAAGAGGGCTGAGAACTGAGGGCTGTTTTCTAGCAGCAGTTCCAGGTGCTGGAGAAATCAGTCCTTCCCTCCAGAAAGAGATCTGGACAACAGCCTCTACCACAAGGGGGAAAGGCTTTTCTATACAGATGAAAGCATGCAAGTGGTTCAGCGTCTGTCATGAATAGGGTTCCATGGGAAACAGATTCTGAGACAGAGACAGAGATTTGCACACATTTGGTTTATTGGGGATTGGTCTCAGGAACAATATCTTTATGGGAGTGAGGGAAGCAGGACCAGGTAAATGAGAAGGTAAACTGCAACATATGTAGTTGCAGCAGAGAGAGTTCAGCCATCCCACAAAGACAGCCTTTCAGAGACGTCCAGAGTCAAGGTAAATGGAGTGGGTCTCATGCACTGCACTGATCAGTCATTGAATATAGGCTGACCCCAAGTGCATAACCTTTTATAAGGCACCTCCCTTCAGTGCAGGGAAAGTCCTGGGAGAGACTCAGCTGCGAACCATTGACAGTCAACACTGTTGACAGCTGGGGGAATGAGTATGTTAGTCCTTGAGGGCCATAAATGTATACTGTTGTCCACCCCATGTGAATGTGAACAGTTTCTGGGCTCTTCCTGATTGAGATGGAAGAGAACACACTTGCCAGACCAGTGGCCACAAAACGTGTACTTAAAGCTGTGTTAATATGCTATTTAGGTAGCAAAGATACCCCATCTAGTTTAGCGTGGTAGCAGTAATAGGAGCTACCACTTGGTTGAATTTGCAGCACTCAAGTACCGTCCTCTAAGAATTGTCTTTTATTTTTTTGATGGGGCCAGACTGGTGAATTAAATTGGACCATTAATCCTGCATCCTTCGGTTCTTTAAGGGTAGTACTAATCTCTGCCTTGGAAAAGAATATTTTTTATTTTCTGTCTTTTCTGGAGGAGGGGTTAGTTTCAAGGAACCAATGCTGACTTTCTGCCAACTACCATGTATGTACTGATTATATATTTGGAAGTCAGGGAAATGACCACTGGATGGTCAGTAAGTGGGAAGAATCAAAGCTGTCTACTAAAATTCTGGCTTGGTTACCTGGATGAATGGAGGTTAAAAAAATTAAGAGAAAATATTGGAATGAGAGCCAGTTTAAGAAAGAAGATGATGGTGCATTTTTGAATATTTTGAGTCTGAGCTGAAAATGCCTATAGAACAATTGAGTTTATGATGAGGAAGTTGAGGGAGCACCTATTAGAGATGGTGGTAACTCAATGAGAAGGATGAGATCACCTGGGGACAGTGAGCAGCATGAGGAGATGGGAGGCCAAGTGTGGCACCTGGAAGAGTAATATTCAAGGGCCAGCAGAGGAAGAGGACTCTCTTAAAGGAGACATAAGTAATGATCTGAAGTAGCAAAAGAAGTGGTTTCATAGAACCAAGAGAGGAGGATTTTAAATGAAGAGTGTCAAGTCCTGCAGAGAGATTTAAAAAAAAAAAAATGTGTTGTTTTTCTTTTGTATTTGGTAAACTTTAGGGTTATGGTGATCTTAAAGTAATTTAGCATATCTTAAAATGGTTAAGTGAGAGGGCTGGGGAAGATAAATCAGAGTGTAGTAAAGCGAGGAATTTGCGGAAGTCAGAATTTTGGGGAGGTCAGCACAAAAATTACCTGAGCAATCCAGTGGGTCAGTGAAGCCTCTGTCAGTGAAGGTACAGGTGAGTGGGCTTCTTTTTAACTCTTAACATTAACAGTTCACTTTTAACTTTAATCCTCCACTAACATCATAGAGGCACAAAATATTGAAGTCCTATAGACTCTCTCCCAGTGGAATAAATAAGAAATAGCTCATTATTGCTTCTGAATGAGAAAGTATCATTCTTCATAATGGAGGCACTTAGATGTTCTGCTAATCAACTGCTTAGACTGGCTGAACATCTGTGGGCTCTTTATCTTCGTTAATGGGAATATTTCAAAGAGCCCAGCTTAAGGGAATTTTATGACTGGGCAAGTTTTATTCAGTGCTGGGTTTCCTAACTCCTACTCTTCTTCCTTTCCCTCCCCCCACCTCCCCAAATCGTTCCTTCCTTTCACCTCTACAGTTGGAAAATACTTTGGTTTGTCTGGATACAAAACTCTATGCACTCGGCCTGCCTTTTCCTTGGATTCCACAAGGCAGATTCAACTAACTGGGGATTAAAATATTCCAGAAGAAAAAAACACATTAGTAAAAAATAACAATACAACAATAAAAAATAATATAAACAAAAATGTAGGATAACAACTATTTGCATAGTATTTACATTGTATAGGGTATTATAAGTAATCTAGAGATGATTTAAAGCATACGGGAGGATTGGCATGGTTATATGCAAATACTATGGGACTTATAAATAAGGAACTTGAACATCTGCAGGTTTTGGTATCCGGGAGGGTCCTGGAACTAACCTGCGGATACTGAGGGATGACTGTATAGTTATATGTTTGTCTCTTTATGCATTGTATATTTATATTATTCTTATTCAGGTAAAATATATTTATTTACCTGTTATTAATTTCAGCCAAAATTAATTTACGATTTAATTGAGATCTTGGAAAGGTGGAGGATTGGCAATACCTCTTAAAGGGGACGGAAAATGCAGACGCACCTATTGAGGAGGAGTTTGAGGTTCGTATCAAGTAGAATCACAGATGGGCTCTCCCAGCTTCCGGAACTAGAGACTGTAGTGTCAGTCACTTTTTCCTTCTGCAGCATTTAGCACAACAGTCCAGTACAGAAACTTTCATACATGTTGCCTGGTGGTGCTGCTGCTCAGACCACTGATCATGCTGATGGCATTGCAGAAGGATGCACTGATATCCTTCCATTCGCTTTTTGTTGACTTCTTGCCAGCTCTAACTCCCTTTCTTTCTTTAATGTTCACGGTTTTAAGGGCCTGAGATTATAGTTAACTATTCTCAGGTGTCAGGGACTTGGAACAGCTTCACTGGTCTTTAGCAAGCAGCAGATCCATTTCACATATTATCTGATTTTATGTACTTTTGACTGTTGCCCGAGCTTTCCAACAGGACAGTGTTGGGAGACTGGGGGAGCATGTCCATCTCCTTTCCCCACCCCTGCATGCCCAACTCAACTCTCTGTCGCTGCACGTATGTAAGAGTGCAGTCACTGGGCATGCTCAGTCCCTGGTTTTGAACCACATCTACTCCAACTACCAAATATAGGTCCAGAGCAGCCCATTATCTGCCAGTTTCCTTTAATAAAAGATGCCATTTTGTCTGGTTTCTGCCAAGGTGGATTTGTAGGTCACAACACCCTACACAGTGGGCCTGATCCTTCTACCTGCTTTGGGAGGCCTTTCCTCTTCATGCTTAAAACTGACGTAGAAGCTGCACAATAAATATTTATTGAATGAATTAAATTTAATTTATTTCTACTTTCATGCTCTCTCTCAGGTAACAAATCTTTACTACCTTCATTGAAGAAGCATGCAAATAATTTAAAAAGAACAAGTCAAAGCCTCCATTAAAATGCTTCCAGCTAGGAGTGAAAATAAAATTATTTTCTACTTCTCTTCCTTTATTACAGATACTAACTGGTTCTTAATCTTAAAAAGGCACATTAACTTGTGGGCTCGGGTTACTTTCAGTGCACCAGGGAGAGGAGCCGATGGTTTGCTACATCCAGGAATTCCCAGGAGTTTCTCTCCATTACTCAACAGATCATTAATTTAGAGCTTCAAAACCACAACGGAGCACTAACACATACTTGCCTTCAAAGAGATTGGTAATGATTAGGGTTTCTCACCATCCATAAACTAAAGAATGGAGTTTTGCAAAAAGAAAAGGCTTCTTTAACTATTTCAAAGAATCCCAACATTATAATGAGTGCAGGATGATGGGAGGGGGACACTCCCCAACCCCAGACTCCTAGAGGATGAGACTCAGGGAAACCTCTCTTAGCCAGAGCTGTTTTTCTCAGATTCTGGGTAATAATAAAACTTCCAGTCTGACGATGCTGCAATGTGTAGCACAGTGTTAGCCAGAAGGAGTTTTAGTGGTCATCTTGGCAATCTTTTCCATAAATCTGGAATTCTAAAACCACTGAACAACTCTGATATGAAACGCAGGAAGTACAGCATAAAATATAACAAGTAGTTTTTAAATGCATGGCTAAATGTGAAGAAAGTAGAGAAATTGAGCCCAAATGAACAGGGTGCTATAGGCAGAGCTGTAGGCCAGATAGGAGCCCATTTCGGGAACCAGGAGGCTTGGGTGTTAATGGCCGAGCTGGCGGCAGGGACAAGACTTGCCCCACACAGAAGGGGGAGGGGGAGGCCCCACATAAGTTTAGCTCCCTCAGAGGCCTCTACCCTAGAAAAAGGATAGGGGGAAAAAATCATCTCACAAGCAAAGGGAGATAAAGAAGCTTGCCTACCGTGACATGGGTTCTGGTTGGATATTTCATAAAAGGTTTCCTGTCAGAATTTGTACCCTTAAGCCCACCTTCATGTGGTTTTGGCATTCTTTTTTACTACCTGTAAGATCCAGGAAACCTCTACAGAAACATTTCTTTACTCATTCCTGGCTATGTGTATTCCCACCCTGAGTTACTATCATAACCTGAGTTACGAGTTAATATCTGATTTAGGAATAAATGGTAGTTGATGAGCACATTGTAGTTTTATTTGTAGAATGCTTGCTTTATGTATCTACATACAAGTCTTTATATCCATCTACCTACCTACCTAAGTAGCCTGCACAAAATCCATCCATAACATAATTGAGTCCCTCTCAAGCAGCACTTTTTATTGTTCTCTAAGGGTTGAGATGGAGAACATTTCTCTGTTACGGAGAGAGACTGGAATTTGGGTGGCTGCAGCCAATTCTGTATGTTGGCCCCATCCTGGTGCTTTGCAAGAGTAGTCTTGATTATATAGACCAGGTTCCAGGATGTTCTAACAGGTGAGAACACTTTTAACATTCATGGACCACATGCTTACCTTCAAGTAAACACAACTGAGTGCTTAAAATGAGCATGGTTTCAGTGCCCACGGTGACATAACGCCAGTTCTATTGTCCCTGAAATGTATTGTTCAGACCACACAGCTCTCCCTGCCCTTCACCTTCAATTCTTGATCTGGCTCCAGGTCCCCATTTCCTACTTTCTTCTTCCCCTCCGTCTTCCCCTACCCTGCATGCTAACCTGGAGTCTCAGCTCTGAACCAGATCATTTCAGTCATCACTACTCACCCTGTGGGGAAGTTTGTCCTGTGACAGCTCCACTAGTCTGTCTCCTAATGTCCCCTTACTTACAGGGTCTGGTTGAGAGTCGGCCAAAAGAGGCACTTGCATGGGAAGTGGAAGGCAGAAATGAGGCAGCAGCAGGTACTGGCCGAAGTCATCAAGGTTAGCGGCAGTAACTGAAAAGACACCGGAGTGCCAGTAGCCTCCAGATTGTCTTCCGTGTCCTCCCCTCTGCATCCAGCTCTTCTTCCTGACTGTCAATGCTGTTGACCGAGGACAGCCCCAAGCCCCACTCTGTGCCAGCAGGCCTGCACAGCTACCCACAGACCTCCCGTGGCCCTCTCTTTCTCAAAGTCCCATTTCGGAGGGTGAACATGCTTGGCTTCTCAGGCAGACTGGATGTTGTTCCCTCTGATCCTCCAACTTCTCTCCACGACCTTCACCTCCCCAGCTCCTCTCCTAATTGAGTTAGGACTGATTCCAATCGTAAACTCCTTATCTCGCGATGAATAGTGTTTCTGTTTCCCCAATGGATCATGCCTGACTCACCTTGTTATCTGGTGCCCAAGAGGGGCCTATGATATAGAACTGGGTGATAAATAGTTGATATGCTAACATTCAACTGAGATATCTTTTTTCCTGGACTATGGAGTGATATGAAATCAGACAAAAAAGATGGGGTGGTCCTTATCCAGAAGGGAGGGCATTGATTGCTACAGACTATGCAGCTCCTCATTAGCTCACTTCACGCAAGTATCATGGTCATGTTCTGCTGCCTCTGTGCTGCCCCTCGTACCATTAAATGCTCAGATTCCAGGCTCCAGGCCATGGCAGAACTGCGGGCAGCATCCCTCTCCCTGCTTCCCTCTATCCCCCACTGGCCCCCATTTGTGAACTTTGCATTCCTTTTTCTGCTCGGGGCCAGCAGCAATTACACCATTCTCACATGCTGGAGTGGAACTCTGAAAAGAACTGAGTTTCTGAGTTGTCACTTTTAAAGGTGCCTGGCTGGCACTGCGGAGCAGCACATCAGCTGAAAAATGGGCAACCTTCATCTCGGCACACATTTCTCACTCGGCAAGTGCACCCCAGCAATTCCCATCTGGAGTTTTTAACAGAACAATTTTGTAGCATTTCCATTTATTACACATTTAATTGCCTTTTAATTGGTGCAGCTGTTTTCATCATGCTTGAGGCATCTCGGAACTATCTTCCTTAGAACCCATTTCGGGCTTACTTCCTGCCCCGGATTACATTATTGTCAGTCAAAACTTTGTGCTTGGGCCTCCCAAGTTTAATCAAAGACTTACTGTCTAGTATAAAAGCTTCTAATAGCCATATTTTCTATAGGAAGTGGGAAAAGAACAGTACTAAAAATTGGAGAACTAAAGAAAGTTCATCTCAAGAACTAAAACTACCTTTATAATGTACCAAGTACATGTCAACATGTAAATCATCACCAGTGAGTCTTGGAGTCCAGCAATTTGAAGTTCCAAATCCACTATCATCAAGCCATACATATGTCTGAGGCAGGTGGTTCAGCTTCCTGGACCAGCGAGGTGGGGCTGTAAAGTCCTGTCTGAGTTTAATATTCTGTGTGTCTGACTATAACTTGACAAAAGACCTTATGACTTGTAGTAAATATATGAAACATTTTTAGCATTAATATTAATAGCATAGTTTTTATATTTTGTGTTTGGATTGCTTTTACTTTTGGCACAAACAGGATCTCCAGATGCTTGCTGATTGATGTGTTTACTTATTTATTTCCTTCCCTGAAGAAGACAATGGTAGGGCAGGTGTAGCAGGTCTAGATTTAGGCTGGGAGAATCTCTGAGCTCTGGTTTTCACACCTGTGCCCCTGGAGTAATAACATCTACCTCATAGGGGTTTTGTGAGGGTAAAAGTGAAGGTCATGATTGTGGACGTGCTTTACAAACCAAGAGACATTACATAAATACAAGCAATCATTGTATTAATAAAAAATATATCCCCAGGTGAGGTGAAGGATTCTTTCTGAAAAAGAAAATCTAAGCAGATTGCAGCAAAACCTCAGTTATTCCAGGATTACTCACTCAGGTAACCAGGTCATTTTTTGCCTCTAGGACTCTTTCCCTGCTCGTTGGTATCTCTGACCAGAGTGGAAATAAGATGAGAAAATCTAACCAGTGCAGTTTGCTCCTTCAGAGAAACTCTGGTCAATGCTTTGGCAAGAGAAGGATCTGGGAACTACGTAACCCCTTCCTGTGAGGTGCCTGGTCGGGATCTACCCTGAGCGGCACTCACCTGAGACTTGCAGGTGGGAGGGAAGTCAATGCCTTACTCTGGGGGCAGCGGAGCATGACCACGGCAACCTGACGCAGACAGGCCTGGGAGTTACGGCATCTTCCCTGCAAGCTTCTAATGTGTTATACTTTTATTATTACTCAGACAGAGATCATTGGTGGAGGTTCCTCAGAAGTTGTTAAGAATTGTGGTGATTTTGGGTGAGCTCAGGAGAAGCCCCCACTCCAGTGTTTCAGGCTGAGATTTGGGGGATGGTTTCCCCGATGCTCAGCACCTCTGGTTCCTCCAGTGTTTGCAAAGCCCCTAATTCTTCAAATTAAGACCTATTATGCCTGAGATGCACAGCATGGTTTCTATTTTACTAATCGGACCCTGTCTGATGTAGACCTTTCCCTTTTCACCAATGCCACGTATAGCAGTTATTAAGCACTTACTATAAGCTACTATGAGCCAGTCGCTAAGTGCTTTACATGTATTATCTCATTTAATACTCATCATAACCTTTCAAGATCTGTCCTATTACTTCCTCCAATTTACAGATAAGGAAACTGAGGCTTGGAGAGATTAACTTCCCCAAGCCCACACAATAAGATATATAGAGTCATAGGCTTTAAGAACTATAATATCTTTATGAAATTGGCCAGTAGGTTAATATTTTTCCATGAAAATACACTTTGAAAGCCCAGTGAGAGATCAGAGTGAATCAGCATCCCCCCAAAACCATGGCCATTCTAACAGAGCTAGGCTCCAAGAAAACCACTGTGAGAATCATAGTGATCAGAGACCTGAAGTCACTGATGAAACCAGGAACACAGGAGGGAAGTGTTCGGTGGCAATGGGCATTGTTAAAAGTCAGAACAAGTTTTGAGTTAGAGGTAGGGCCAAGAGAATTGTGGTGATGGTGGTGAAGCTATGCAAGTGAGTCTTGCATTCTGACCACTGTTACTTTTCTCACTGAACTGAGACCTACAATATCCTTTCGTCTGACCTCAAAGTTAGGATTCAGAAAGATCTCTTCCCTCCAAAGAGACCCTAGCTTGAGGCTCATGATGTTAACTGAGCAAGAGCCCGTGTGGACATTGCTGTGGTTAAAAGGCTCAGCTGTGGTTACAGGAGTTTAAGTAACTGGCATCATTTCCTGAATTCCATCAAATTAGTATGTGTTCCTTCCTAGAAGGACCTCAAAGATGACTCTTATAGGGTTGAGCTGAAGGAAGAGAAGAAACATAGAGAAAGTAAGGAAGTCAAAGAATCACCTTTGTAGTAAACATATGACTCTTACTACACAAAATAGAATGCACTAGAAATCTCACATACTTTTTAATGAAGCTGACTCTGTGGTCTCCATCCTTCTGACTAGTGGAAAATTCAATTTAAGTCATTACTAAGGTTTTCTCTCCTTTCTGCCCTCTCCCCAGGGAAATAGGAAAGTCCTGAAGTTCCTTTGTAGAGCAGACTGTTCAGGAAGGCCTCCCTGGCAACGGGTCCCTGGCCCCCTGTCAAGCTGACTGTCATCTTTCAAGCTCACATAGCTCCTTGGAAATGAGAGTTGCTGTGACTATACCACACACAGGCTCAGGAATCTTTGCATCTGTGGATCCTGCTTCTGGGGTGCACCTCCCTGGAAAGCATGAGCCATCCTTCCTCGCTAAGGACCTGCTCCCTCCCTGGAATGCTTTAAGGGAGTGGGGCTCTGGCCCTGGTAACTTGCATCATGATCATTCTTGTTGCAGCACAAAAGTCACTTCTGCAGTAACCTTTCCTGACCATCTAATATGCCATCCCTGTCCCCACCACGATGTGTCATTATCTTTAAAGTGTTTATTTCTATCTAAATCAGTGTGGTTCATTTATTTTAATTGTTATCTCCCACGTTCCTTTAGCCTCTACCCATATTAATAATAACATCAAACATTTATGGAAAGTTTACTATAAAACAAGTATGGATCCAGACTTTTAATCCTCAAAATAATCCTACTAGATGGGATCTATTTTATCAATCCCATTTTAAACAAGTGAGGCAACTAAGGCCCAGAGAGACTTACCCAAGGTCTTCCTGCCAGAACGGCAGAGGCAGGATTTAGACCTGCAGCATCTGGCTCTAGAGTCCTAGTGCTTAACTACAATGCCACTCAGCCTTTCCCCATTACTATCTCCTAGGATTCTAGTTCTGGATTATTAAGAACATTCCCAATCTTCCTTTCCTCCTTTTCTTCCCTCCACTCTCTTTTCCTTTCTTCAGTACTTATTTAGACAAAACTTGAATTAGTAACTTATTTTTTCATCTTTATAACCATAGCCCTTGGTTTTAACTTTTTTCTTACTGAAGTAATTCTTTTTTTTTTTATTTCAGCATATTATGGGGGTACAAATATTACGGTTACATATATTGCCCATGCCCACTCCCCCCTCGAGGCAGAGCTTCAAGCGTGACCATCCCCCAAACATTGCACATCTCACTCATTATGTTTGTATATACCCATCCCCTCCACCCCCCTCCCACCCGCCCAACACCCAATAAATGTTATTCCTATATGTCCACTTGGGTATTGATCCGTTAATACCAATTTGCTGGTGAGTACATGTGGTGCTTGTTTTTCCATTCTTGAGATACTTCACTTAGTAGAATGGGTTCCAGCTGTATCCAGGAATATACAAGAGGTGCTAGATCACCATTGTTTCTTAAAGCTGAAT
>CAUYPO010108177.1:0-16388 GCA_963574435.1 Cheirogaleus major | reverse complement strand
AAAAAAAAAAAATAGAAATTAATTGGCCAACTAAAAAAATATACAGAAAAAATTAGCCAGGCATGGTGGCGCATGCCTGTAGTCCCAGCTACTCAGGAGGCTGAGGCAGAAGGATTGCTTGAGCCCAGGAGTTTGAGGTTGCTGTGAGCTAGGCTGACTCCATGGCACTCTAGCCCGGGCAACAGAGCGAGACTGTCTCTGAAAAAAAAAAAAACTAAAATCAGAACTACCACATTACCTAGCAATCCCACTGATAGGTATTTATCCAAAAAAAGGGAATTTAGTATATTGAAAAAATATCTACATGCCTATGTTTATTCACTATTGTGAATAGTGATTCACAATAGCCGAGTTTTGAAATAAATCTAAGTGTCCATCAATGAATAAATAGATAAATTGTGGTACATATACACAATGGAATATTATATAGCCACAAAAAAGAACGAAATCCTGCCATTTGCAAAAACATGGATGGGACTGGAGGACATTATGTTAAGTGAAAGAAGCTGAGCACAGAAAGACAAGTCTCAAATGTTCTCACTCATATGTGGGAGCTAAATATTAAAAACAGTCTTATCTAATGGAGATAGAATAGAATGACAGTTTCCAGAGGTTGGGAAGGGTAGCAGGGAGGGAGGATAAAGTGGTGATGGTTAATGGATGTAAAAATTAGATAGATAGATAGGATGAACAATATTTGATAGCACAACAAAGTGACTGTAATCAACAAGTTAGGATGTACTTTAAAATAACTAAAAGAGTGGAATTGGAATGTTCCTAACACAAAGAAATGATACATGCCTGAGATGATGGATACCCCAATTACCCTGATTTGATTAATTCACATTGCATGCCTGTATCAAAACATCACATGTGCCCTACAAAGATATACAACTATTATGTACCCATAATAATTAAAAATTTAAAAAATCTGTAACTTAGAATCTGAGGGTAAAAATAGGCGTATTAACAGTAAGTATTAATAAAAGAAAGAGTTCCAGAGTTTTCATCCTTGGATAATTTGCATTTCAATGTGTTGTATTTCAGCAAGTTGGAGGCCTTTATGCTTAGAACTCATACCCTGAAGTCTTTTTGAGTTCCTTTCTGTATAGCAATTCAGCAAAAACTTCCTCCAGGGTGAAACAAACACCTACTCACCTACTTGATGACCTTGAGCAAGTTACATTCTCTTTAAAGTTTGCTTAATATCAGAATTTTGGGGTCTAGGTCAGATGGTGTTTGAAGGGCTTTGTAAAATGCTAATCAAATAGGTATTTGGGCTCAGCTCCTGTGTAAAGCACTGTATTACCCACCCCCACAATTTAGAATATTAATACAATTAAGGATTTGAAAAAAGAATGAGGGAGAGCAATAAAGAATGAGTGTCTACTATGTGCCGGCATGTTGCATACATTATTTCCAATTCTGTCAACCACTTAAAGTAGAATCATACTGATGAGAACCCTGACCTGAACTTGGACGACGTTAGAGTCCATGTGCTCTTCCTGGGCCATGGTACTCCTCCCGATAGAAACTGAAGGCTGAAAACAAAATGGGTTAAAGAAGGTTCTTTAGATGAAATTATTATGGAAGACAGATCAGAGGTAGATTCCAGAAGGGGAAGTTCCCTAACCTTTAAGGTCTGCATTATGTAGGGCAGCCATACAAACTGTGCCTAAGTGGGCCTTGATGCCTGGGTCCCTGTGACAGTCAGGGCTGTCAGCTGCAGCAATCGTGTGCTGAGGCATTCTCCAGGGCCCTGCTCTCAGCACACACGGAAATTGAAATCACTTGCAGGGAAGCAAGTGTGTTCCCCACAGTCTGGCTTTGTCTCCTCAGGGACTGGAGGCCAAGTGAGCCCTAGAGGAAAGACTAGTCACATCATGCTGTCCTGACTGGTCTCAGGCCACCCGAGCTTCCCTCACCCTCCACCAGAGGTCAGCCCCTAATGAGACTCGGCCCTGTGCCCTGTCCCTGCTGAGCCTTGGCCTGCATCCCAGGTTTGCAGTTGTGATTTATTTTTGGCACGTCAGCCTTTGGTCATCAAGTAGCAAAATCCAAAAGAAGAACAGCAAGATATCTTACTCTGGCCACAAGTGTCTGCTTAGGACACAGCTTCTGCCCTCTCTGGTCCCCTCTCCCCGAGGGGCTCTAAGACCTTTGGGATTCTTATCAAGCTCATTAGAGGGCCCGCAAGGACCTAACGGTGAGTAACCAGGCCAGCAATGGACAGAAGCCAGCAGTAGGCGGAGAAAGGGGAGGCTGTGGGGTGGAGAAGACAGAAACCCCTGAATCTATTAGATCCATTTCTCTACTCTGCTGAAGGCAGTTGGACCCAAGAGAGTGGCCAAATTGACTCTCGGAACTCCCCTCTGGGGGGGTTTCCTACAGAAAGTGGGTCCCTGTAGCTGTGTTTGGACTTTCAGAGTTTGGGGGAGGGATGTTATGTTCCACAAAGGACGGGGCCACCTATTCAGATTTGGAGACCCTCTCCAAAGGGGTCTTGGAAAAATTGTGAGGTATGGTTGGGACAGCAGAGAGAGGCACAAAGTTGGCCCCATTCAGGCCTCAGAGCAGCGGATAGGGCAAGATAAACATTCTCCCAAGCCCGCCCCCGGGAAAAGCGAGTGCAGCCAGAACTTGGCCGGGCTGGCTGTGTCAGGGAAAGGAGGCCAGGGCCCAGATGGCATCGGGTGGGTGGGGGTAGTGGGCTACAGGTACACCCTCTGCCCATGGAGGGCTGGGTAGGGGAGGAGGTTGGTGCTGCTCAGCTCTGGGAGGTGAGGGACACAGATGCTTGTCTCGGGAACCTAGGACTTGCCAGGAAATGGGCTTGTTTTGTGGGGAATAGAGACTCCTGGGTCCCCTCAGGTTGCTGATGGGGCAGAGGAGGCTCGTGGGCAGCCCAGTTGCCTGCTACTGAGAGGACTTGCTGTTCTAAACCTTCCCCTGGTAACCAGGCACCCAGTAGTGAGGACACCAGGATTCCTGGAACAGCCAGCCCGATCTCTGAGGCAGCCAAGGCTGCTGGTCAGCAGATCAGCTCCTTTGAGAGGCCAGGCCTTCCTGGGCCCAGAAGGAGTGGGGGAAGTGGGCAGGAGGCAGCTTTGGTCCTGCTGAGTGGCAGCTTGTGCCTGTTTTCTACCTGCCGCTTCCCGTTTGTTGGTAGATGATTTCCTGCTTTCTTCAAATCCTACATCTGAGGCAGGAGTTCAGTTCCCCAGTCGGAGCCTCTGTGTTCCTAAAGCAAGGCTGGCCAGCTCAGCTCCTCTGTGTCCCGGCTTGAGTGTCCTGGCTCTGTACTGCCCCGCACTGCAGTGGTCCTACGCAGGGCTCAGTGGCCGTCGTTAGCTAGGATGTGGGGCATCTTGCCAGCAGGACCCTGGACCAAAGGCATCGCTGCCCAAACATCCGCTCCCATCTAGGGAGCAGTACCTGCTGTGTCTGCACGGGGCACAGAAGGCAGAGATGGCTGGGGCATCCTAGAGAAGACCACCATCCACTGGGGGAGACGACAGCACATGCGACAAGCAATACCTGGGCTGAGTCCAGGACTCACCCACCCAGCTCTGCCTCCCTCAGAGCTCTGGGCACAGTGCTCAGCAAAGAGCGGGTGTTGAATGAGGAAGGAATGAACGAATGAGTGAGCGATTGTGAAATTAATTTATGGACAGAATGAGTGAGGAAGGAGCAGTGGGGTGAACCGCAGGAAGCGTGTCCCGGAAGGAGGGGTGTTTTCAGGGTGGGACAGTTACAACTGGGGACGATGCATAGAGGCCACCGGGGCGGCATACTAAGAAGGGAATCATGCAGCTCCTCACCTTTTCCTCCAGTGCAGAGAGCAGACAGAGGAACAGCAGGGCCTGCCTCAGCTCCTCGGAGAGGAAAGGAAACTGCACTTTCATTTGCCCTCTGCAGTTTCTTGGTGGTTCTTTCTAAAACCAAGGGCCTGCTGGCCGTTCAGTGCTAACCCTGGGCCTGGCCTGGGCCGGCCCGGCTGACAGTCTGCCGCCCCCGCCTGGAACTGGAAGGAAGCACATGGTCTCCTGGGGACACCGGCTGTACAGCCAGTGGGAAGATGCAGGCGGGCTCCTCCCAAAGCTGCAGGCAGTGATGGGGAGGAGAATCCAGAAGAAGGGAAGCCAGTTAACCCCTGGGGAGGGGTGGGTGCCAGAAAGGGCTGGAAAGGCAAAGCTGGCTGAAAGTTTTCAATTTACAAACATTTATTTCGCACATTCACCGCAGGCCAGCCTTGTGCCAGGAGATGTAGAGGTGAGTGAGAAGCAGCTCAGCCCTTCCAGGAGCACGTCCCCTGGGGCTGGAGGCTGACAGCTTCTTTCTATGCCCCCCCCCCCAGAGCCCTCAGAGTCACCCCTGCAGAACTGAGCATGACTCGGGACGAGGCGCTGCCCGACTCCCACTCCGCGCAGGGCTTCTACGAGAATTATGAGCCCAAGGAGATCCTGGGCAGGTAAGGCCCAGACTTTCCCCGTCAAGTGCTGGCCTGGGCTCCAGCAGGCCCTGTGGGCTGCAGCGGTCTCTGCTCCGCCCCGAGGACTGAGCATTTCCATCCGCAAAGCAGTGTCCACTTGGAGAATCCCTAGGTTTGGGGTCCTGCCCTCCTGCAGCCAGGACAGATGAGAAGGGTGTGAGATCAGAGACCTCTCCCAGCAAAAAGTTCCCCAGTGCCAAGCACGTCCAAACCCAGCTCTGGGCCAGGGTCAGGGACAGGGATCAGAGGGAAGGCCGTGGCCCTGAGCGTGTGCTGCTTCTTTCCATATGCTGAGGAAGGGCCCTCAGCTGGGAGTCCAGAGGCCTGAGATCAGGCTTGTTACTCATCAGCTCTGGGCAAATCACACCTCTGTGTCTTTATGTCATCACCCACCATCCCCAAAAGTTCATGGGATTTGGGGGAAAGTGTAACTCACATAATAAGGGCACAACATCTCTGCTGCCGCCTGGACTTGGGACTCCCCCTGGGGTGAGGGGCCCCCAAGGCCATCTGTCCTCTGCACCCGCAGGGGCGTTAGCAGCGTGGTCAGGCGCTGCATCCACAAGCCCACGTGCCAGGAATACGCCGTGAAGATCATCGACGTCACCGGTGGGGGCAGCTTTAGCTCCGAAGAGGCGCAGGAGCTGCGGGAAGCCACGCTGAAGGAGGTGGACATCCTGCGCAAGGTCTCAGGGCACCCTAACATCAGTGAGTGATGGCCCCAAGCCACAGCAGGGTGCTCCACCATGACTCTGCTCTGGTAACCCAAGTCTGGGAGTGTGGCCCCACCGCACAGCTAGCTAGAACCATCCAGAGCGTCTCCCGGAGTGCCCTGAGGCTCGAGGTTCCCAGCTCCACCCTCACTGCTCCCACAGAAAGGGTCCCGGGGGGGGGGGTGGATGCGGGTGGGGCACTGGGAGTTTGAGGTCCCCAGGCTGCCCAAACCCCTGGTTGGGGTCCTTTGAGCAGCGTCCCGATTCCCCCCTCAGCTTTGGCGGTTAGCGCACAGCAGTCTCCATCCCCGTCCTCCCCTGTGCCCCGCCTGCCCCTACCTGGGCTCCCCTGCCACCCGAGACGAGCTAGCCATTTCCATTTCAGTACAGCTGAAGGACACTTATGAGACCAACACTTTCTTCTTCTTGGTGTTTGACCTGTAAGTACCCAGCCCTGGAGTCAGCCACAGCCTGGGGCCTCTCGGAGAACCTCCCACTGTGGTCCCCCACCCGGCGCTGGCTGGAGTCCAGCAGCCAGCCCCTTCACTGTGGATGCCAGGGAGGGTCACAGATGCTTTAGGCAGGCCAGGCCCTGGGCTCTGGCTGCCAGGTTTGGAAACCTGGGTCCACCACTTACGGGCTGGATCGTCTCTTTAAGTATCAGTTTTCTCCCTGGTATTACAGCAGTAATAATAGCACAGTGACTGGCATGATGTAAATGCTAATAATTATCAACTACAGTGACGACGATGATGGTGGGTCACTCGATATTTATTCCAGGCACTGAGGATACAGCAATGAAAAGACATACAAGGTCCCTGACCTGTAGTTACGTACAGGGACAGTAGTCCCCCCTCACCTGCAGTTTCACTTTCTGAGGTTTCAGTTACCCACCATCAACCACGGTATGAAAATAGGTGAGTTCAGCACATTAAGATGTGTTGAGAGAGACAGAGACACCACATTAGCATAACATGTATTACAGCATATTGTTATAATTGTTCTATTATTGTTGTTAATCTCTCACTGTGCCTAATTTATAAATTAAAGTACTTCACCATAGGTTTGTACATATAGGAAAAAACATAGTATGCCTAGGGTTTGGTACCATTCGAGGTTTCAGGTATCCACTGGGGGTCTTGGAACATATTCCCTGAAGATAAGGGGGGGACTACTGTAGAGATATATAAAGCAGAACAGGGGCAAGAGAGGGAGAGAGACACAGGGGCTTCTTTAGATGGAGTGGTCAGGAAAGACTCTCCAGGAGGTGACTTGAATGAGGGAGGGATCAGAGCAAAGGCCCTTGCAGCAAGAGCAAGCCAGGACATGGGCCCTGCAGCTGGGCCGGCATGTTCAAGGCAAGGAAGCCGGGGCAGGGGCATGGGGTTGGGGGTGAAGGGGGTGGAATGAGCTTGTGGAGAGTGGCAGGATGTGACTGGGTCAGTACCAAAGACCAGATTCTGTGGCATTTCAGCCATGGTAAGGAGCTTGGAGGGCCAAGAGTGGGAGGGTGATGGGATCTGATTTACTTTTCACAAGATCCCGCTGGCTGTCTGGGGACGAGTGTAAGGAGGCAAGAGTGGACAAGGGGGAGGCAGCAGTATTGAGGGGACAGGCAAGCGGTAGGGGTGGCACTTGGGGCGTTGTCCTAAAATCATCATCTTTATCATCATCTGTTTCTGCAGCAACAGGGTGAGTGTGATGGGCTCCTTATCGCTACGCATTGAACGTGAACACACAAAGTGCTCTGGGAACTGTGTGTTCAAGTCTTACCATCATTTTTATTAGAAATGTTCCCAGGGAAGGGAGCTCTTCAGCACCTGTGCCCCCGCCCCATTGAATTCTCACTACAGAATGCAAATCTCTGCTGAGACATGAGTCATTACTGTGGGGGTGTCTTGATTTCTCCACACAGAACTTCTAATTTAGGGACTGGATACACTCGGGAAAACTATTAGATTTTGTATTGTTGGAACATTTCATACTGCAGCTCTACTGAGTATGTGCAGTATTATCTGACTTTGAGACACGATTTGACTTGGCACGTGTGTGCAATTCAGCCGTCAGCTCCAGGAAGGCAGGAGCCTGCAGATGAACCTTGCACAGGCCCTGGTGTTCCCTGGTAAATCTTTGTTCTTCTCCTGCTAATAGCGAGTTCTTCTAGCATCCTTCAAATGAACTAGAGTGACAAAAACTAGATTCACACATTGTCTTTTAGGAACAGTACAGACATATAAAACAAAGCTCACTTCTGAGTGACAAATTCTAGGTTGCCTTCTCAAACAGGGCCCCCTCCCCACTCCACCAGCCAGACCCAAAGGTTTTCATGCCTCTTCATGAAGCTGGCCAAAAATCTTCTCCCTCCGTTCATTCTCCTCCCCTTTTGCTCTAGGGATCCCAGTGCCTTCCCTGGAGGGGCGAGCGGGTGGGGGCAGGAGGTACCTTTCCGCATTTAACCAAGGGGGACTTTCCTAGGACCCCTCTGGACTCGACCAGCTGCACCCGTCAGACTCTGCTCAGTGGCACTGTCCTGTCCAGCCTGTGGGGGCAGCTCACATGTCTTTAACCTTTGAAGAAGCTGCTTGGGGAAGCTATTTTTAATGCTGCCCTGAGGAGCCCTCCAAAGTATAACTAGATTGTTCTAGCAGAGACCTCTTTCTAGATCATCCCAAGGAGACTGACCACAATTTTTTTTTTTTTTTTGAGACAGTCTCACTCTGTTGCCCGGGCTAGAGTGCCATGGCACCAACCTAGCTCACAGCAACCTCAAACTCCTGGGCTCAAGCAATCCTACTGCCTCAGCCTCCCGAGTAGCTGGGACTACAGGCATGTGCCACCATGTCCGGCTAATTTTTTCTATATATTTTTAGTTGGGCAATTAATTTCTTGCTATTTTTAGTAAGCACATTCTTAGTAAGCACTATTTTAGCAAGCACTATTCTTAATCCTACAATGAGCAAACTTTGCTCTTCGAACATTTACACAGCCAGTATTTCTATTTGTTCCCTGGGAAAGATCAGGATACTTGTGTCCTTCTGATCTGGGAGTGGGGCCCTGGGCCAGTGGCTCAGGGTCCCCTTTTCAGCCCCCAGCCCTGACAGATCCCATCCATGATGTCACTGCACAGACTGGGGGGACCCTTACCTCCTTCCCAGCCTCCTTTGCTCTTCTTCCAGTTCTTCCCAAACAGGTTCTCTACTCACTCTCCCAGTTCTCCTCTCCCCAGACTTGGCTCCCTCTGCTTGTGGAAGTGTTAGGGTGGGAGACAGCTCTCTGGGAGCAAGGAGAGGAGGTGGTGGTCTTGGGGCCAATCCAGCTGCAAATCCTCTGTCCCCACAGGATGAAGAGAGGGGAGCTCTTTGACTACCTCACTGAGAAGGTCACCCTGAGCGAGAAGGAGACCAGGTGAGGGTCCATTTGCCTCTCTCCCCTCTCCCTTCCCCACGTCCTACTGCCACAGGCCCTGAGGTCATGGGGGAGGCACACTGCATTTGTCTGGGCTGGGAGTGTGTGCCGGTGGCTTTAGTGGCCTCCTCCTCTCCTGGGCTCAGTCTGGACTAGCCAGCCTGTCCTGAGTCCTCCCTCACTTGCAGGGTGGCTGGTGTGTGAGATTTGGTCTCCCTGCTACTACCTGCTCCCGCAGAGCGGAAGAGTAACAGGCACCTGCCCCACCCTAGGAAGATCATGAGAGCCCTGCTGGAGGTGATCTGCAGCTTGCACAAGCTCAACATCGTGCATCGGGATCTGAAGCCCGAGAACATCCTCCTGGACGACGACATGAACATCAAGCTCACAGACTTTGGCTTTTCCTGCCAGTTGGAGCCAGGAGAGAAGCTGCGAGGTCCGTCAACATGGCCTTGGCCCGTGTCAGGGGCTCAGGCTCTCTCACCAATTCTCAGGGACAGAGATTGCCTGAGTTTCTCCCTTAACTTAATTTCCTCCCAGAATAAAAATCCTACCATTTAGGTAAAAATCATTACCTGAAGAGGGACTACGAGTCTCTTCAGGTAAGTTCTCTTCCCAGGAATGAGCTGAGCCAGGCTCCTGTTGCCCATGTTCCAGGCCAGGATGCCTAGAGGTGACCAGGGAACCAATGGGCCCCAATGGTGGCCCTATGAGCCAGTACCCTACCCTTGCCCTTGGCCCTGAAGTTGGCTGGTGTTAGGAGAGGTCCAGCCCAAGCACCATTCCTGTCCCACCTCCATTGTTCCTTTGGACTTCCTCTTCTGAGTGTCCCATGCTGACCTGTCCTGATGGCACCCATTCCTGCAGAGGTCTGTGGGACCCCCAGTTATCTGGCCCCTGAGATCATCGAGTGCTCCATGAACGATGACCATCCAGGCTATGGGAAGGAGGTGGACATGTGAGTGTGTGGTCGGGAGGAAGGAAGGGGGGAGGTAAGCCCATGGCAGGAGCACTGGGCTGGGCAGGGAGGGAACAGTGGGAACTAAGCAGACCCCTGACGCCGGTGTGGTGAGCGGCCCTCTCGCCCCAGGTGGAGCACGGGTGTCATCATGTACACCCTGCTGGCCGGCTCCCCACCCTTCTGGCACCGGAAGCAGATGTTGATGCTGAGGATGATTATGAGTGGCAACTATCAGTTTGGCTCACCGGAGTGGGACGATTACTCGGACACCGTGAAAGACTTGGTGAGAGGCCAAGCCTACTGGCTCCTGGACTCGGGCTTGGGGAAATGCCCACGATGGGGAGGGAGTATACCACGCCACAGAATGGAGGAGTCTGCCAGGAGAGACCCCATGTCCCCTGAAATGCTGGAAGGGCCCCTGCCTTGACATTCTCCGTTCCCCTCTCCTGTTCTCTCAGATCTCTCACTTCTTGGTGGTGGAGCCCCAGAGCCGCTACACAGCGGAAGAGGCCTTAGCGCATCCCTTCTTCCAGCAGTATGTGGTAGAAGAAGTGCGTCACTTCAGCCCCCGGGGGAAGTTCAAGGTACTGAAACTTCCCTTGACCCAGGCCCTGGTGCAGTTGCTGCTGGCTCCCGAAGTCCAGGCCTGCAAGCTCCCTTCCAGAACACCTGCCCCTTCCCTCCCACCCAGCCTGTGATGGTTCCAGTTCAACTTCTGGTTTCAGAGAAGGCAGGTGTCAGCTGACTGGCTCCATCAGCCTAAGGCCTTGTGGATGCTGGCAGGGTGGGGATCGGGGGACATGAGGAAGGGCCCAGCAGAAGCCACCTAAGTCTTCATGGCAAACAAGCTCAAGGCCCCCCTGTGCTGGAGGGGCAGGGGCCAGCAGCCGGTGGGGCTGCCAGCTCAGGGTTCTCCGCCCTGGCCCTCTGCAGGTGATCGCTGTAACAGTGCTAGCTTCAGTGCGCATCTACTACCAGTACCGCCGGGTGAAGCCAGTGACAAGGGAGATCGTCATCCGCGACCCCTACGCCCTCCGGCCTCTGCGCCGACTCATTGATGCCTATGCCTTCCGAATCTACGGCCACTGGGTGAAGAAGGGGCAGCAGCAGAACCGGGCTGCCCTCTTTGAGAACACACCCAAGGCTGTGCTACTCTCCCTGGTTGAGGAGGACTTCTGAGGGGCTGGCAGATGGGGTAGGGTTTGGGGGGGCAGGTAGGGAGGGGAAGATGCAGAAATATAAGTCAAAGGAGCGAGATCACGTGCAGGCCTCTGAGCAGAAAGAGCACCTGGCTGAGGTCAGGAAACCCCGGGATGGAGGCCATGATCCCTCTCCAAGGCTCTGCACACGAGGAGAGGGTGTTCCTGCCACACAGCAATGAACGCGGACCAGGCCAGGCCCCAGTGGTGGTGAGGGAGACCAGATGTGGCCTGAGAACCAGGAGCTCTCCTGCTTTTCCACGTCTCAGTTGTGCCACCTCAGATTCTGCTTATGGGAGGCCCTGAGTTCCTGACACTTGGGCCCTCTTCCCTTCTTGTCCCGGGGTGAGGATAAAAGATACAGAAATATTTGAGATACACAATCAGAGATTTTAGTAACCGGACAACATCCAGTGACGCCACAGGAGCAGGTTACTCTCCAGGGACGTGCTTTTAGAGGCATATACATACTTAGAGCCCTTATGTAACTAGCAATACAAGGAGAAGCTTCCAATATTTGTCTTTCTGGAGTGTTACTTTGTGACTCCCACAATGCGCAGCTTCACCTGGTAAATCATTCGGTTCTCCCAGACCCTTTAAGACTGACGTTGTGCTTTAAAGAGCCCATGTGACTGCGTTTTACACAGAGTGGAAATTAGGTTCCTTCAGAGGGGAATACTACAGACGAGGCAAATGAAGAAAGCACTTTCCTTCTGTAGTAATTTGTTGGGGAAACAAAGAGACCGAGGAAATTCTGCCTTGAGGAAACAATGCCAGATTCCAGAATTAGGGAAAAAGGGGGAAGGAATAGATTGTAAAATTTTTAACTAACTGCCTTTCAGAGCACTCTGTTCCAACTGTTTGCATATTTGGCTCCTATATGGTTAATGCTTGACCTCTATGAGAAACACCCAGCTCCCAGCCACAGCTGATAAATTGGGTCCCTTCTCCAAGAGACAGTGGCAGCCCTTCTGTGAGGGTTAGAGTCCTCTCAGGCCCTGGGGGGAGAGGCGCCTGCCACAAAGGGGCGTGGAAGGGGAAAGAGTTCTTTCCTGAGGCTGAAGCTGAAGAGCCTGGAGTCTGGCAGTGTTTGGGGTCTGGCCAGGGAATGACACAGGTACCGGAGAGGACTTCTCCTCGTCTGTGCATGGCTGCTCACAGCTCCTCAGGCGATCGGCCTGTGCTGGAAGCACAGCGGAAGCCAAGGTTGTCTGAGGCTGAATCTGGAGTATTGCCCATCCTGCCACCAGAGAAAGGGAGAGAGAATGAACATTCCTTGAGAAAGGGGCTTGGGGACTCACCCAACTTCCCTCCCCAGCCCCTCGGGCCTGCTGGGGTCTGGTGCGCCTGAGGACTGGGGATGGCATGGTCTGGAAAGAAGCCTGGTGCGAAGGCAGGTCCTGAGCGGGTGCCACTCCTGGGGAAAGGGGACAAGAAGGGGCTTGGGACAGAGTGGGGGAAGTGGGAGTGGTCCTGAGAGGCTGCATGGAGGGCAGGAAGGACAGTGACTAATAGCTTCTACTGTTAGTAGTTTAGACTCAGCTGAACAAACCTGTCAGAAAAAAATGAGAATTCATAGCACTAATCGGCATCTACTATTTTTGAAGAACTTTCACAGATAGGCCTTCATCTCCCATTTCCCAACTGCTGTGGAAGGCAGGATACGTTCACCATTTTACAAACCCACAATCAGATACTAGAAAGATTGAAATGTTTTGCCCAAGGCCAATCACTGCTTCAGGGGTAGAATCTGTGGCAAACCCAGTTTTCTCCACTAAGTCATCCTGAAAGGGGAGGTGAGGAAAATCCAGGGGTTTCCATGTGTCACAGAAACATCTGCAACCCCGATATCCGGGGCCACAGAAACAGTGGACTCTCCACAGTCTTCAAGAAATCCAGGGGTCGAAGGAGTTGCAGAGATATCTGCCAAATTAAATCTACAGATGGATGGAGTAGAAAGAGTCCCAGAAGGAAACTCAGGACACAGGGACTCTACCATTCAGGTGCCACCATTAGACAACCATGTGAAATGAGCCGGTCCCAGCACCTCCCTGAGCCTTTTTTCCTTGATTGTAAAACAAAGTCATTGTAAAAAAAATGATTTTTCATGTGTCCAGCAGTTTGAAGGGTCCATAATTCCATGATCACTGGCCATGACCTATTGATGTGGCCATTCCACTCCCCTCCACCTGCCCACCTAGGTGTGAGGACAAGAGGAGAAACCCGTATAATTAAGATGCTGAACAGTCTCCATTGGTGCCAAAAGCTGGCAGGAAAAAGTCACAAGTTGCCTGAGGCCTTTGTGCTTTTCATAGTAAACTCTGCTTGCTTGCTTTTCTGTACCCACAACTCCTGGTGGAAGTAGGGGTGCAGGAGCGGCACCAACAACCAACACAGCTCTGGTGCTGCCCAGGACCTGGACCCTCAGCCCCCAGCTACTGAGTTGTGCATTCCCTTGGACCAAACACCTCACCTGGTGGTGACCCGGGCCCGGTGATTGGCGGAGCCATCAGCCGTGTCAATCCAGGATGCCCCCCGGAGGACACGCATGTCCTGGTCAGCAGCCTGGTATGGCGATGCTGTCCACTCCCACACGTTGCCCAGGAGGTCATAGAGGCCTGTAGCACAGCAGGCAGGTCAGTCCCAGGCTAGGAAGCACCACACCACCCCTCCTCCCCATCTAAGCCCCTGGGGAGCAAATTTGGGGTGGGGAGAGGTGCTTCTCTCTGCCTCATCTATCAGGCAAAATGATCCCCCCAACCAATGTGTAAGCACTGACAGCACCCGGATGAGAAATCTTACCATAGTTATTCTGCGGGGGGAAAGCATTCACCGGGGAGACTCCATGGAAGCCATCCTCAGCTTTGTCACCCTTGGGGAACTTTCCCTGGTGGGAGAAATGAAGGCTAAAGGATTTACCATCCTGTCCCAAGGCAGGTGCTCCTGCCTAGCCAGAGGAAAAGCAAGGTCATTTGGCTGTATCATCTAGGGTAGGAGGAGGGCATGGAGCAGTAACCTGAGATTCCTATCCCGATATCCCAAACCAGTCACCTCATGTCCCCACTATGACTCCCCAGGTGGATCAGGAAGAGTGTGTGTTTCCCTGTGCCCACGGTGGTCCATGTCAAGCCCATCCCACTCCTGCTTTCTCCACTCTCAGCAACTTCCTACCCTCTGCTCGAACCCCCCAAGCCATGGTGCCTTGAAAGAGAGGCTTCTCCTTCCCTCCACTGTGTCTGCACCCTGTGCCTGAGCAAGGGCCTACTCCTGCCGGCCTCTCAGGAATCTCCAACACCTCCCTGTACTTCTTACAACATCTCTTTCCCCTCTACCTCCAACAGAGTGAACTCCCCCATGTGCCCTGACTCAGCCTTCCCTATCTCCTGCTCTTTACCACCAAAATTCTTGAAAAAGTAACCTATATTTGCTGATGCAATTTGTTCAACTTGTTTATGGTGCTTCTCATTAAAACTGGAGTTCAGCTGCCACCACTCTACGGAAGCTGCTCTTACAAAAGGGAAGATGAAGGGGTTAAAGTTTACTCAATACTACTATGTGCAAGGATGGTTACATTTAGCTCTTTTAATTTAATCTTCATAACCTTGTGGGGCATGTATTGCTTCCATTTAAAAAACTGGCAACTGAGGCTCAAAACAGTTTAGTTAACAAAGATCAAACAGTGTCAGATGTGTCTTTCTGCAAAGCTCTGATTTCCAAGCTAAGGTCTTCCAAAAGGTCAGTCTAACCCTCAGGCCCTTTTCAATGCTGGGGCTGTGCTCTCTTCCGTCTATACAGCCTCCCTGGGGGACATCATTCTCAGCAAGGTATGCAAGGAATGCTGGACTCTCAAACTACTTGCTTTGACCCAGATCTCTGTCCTAAGCTCCAGACTCCTATTTTTCAACTTCTGACTCAGCATATAAATAACCCAAAGGCACCACAAGCTATGTGGATCCTAAACTGGTCAAGTTCTATCCCTCGGACCCCTGACATGCACGTTATCTACTCTGGATAATGGAGGCACCACCAGCATGTTGCCCACCCCTCCACATCTGATTAATGACCAAACCCTGCGCATCTTCCCAGACAGGCCTCTCCTATTTGGCTTCCTCTCTTGGTTCCACTCCCAGTTCAATTGTTAATAGTCCCCTGGGCCACTGCCATAGCCTCAAATTCAGCAGCCTCTGCCACCACTGTGGCTGGACCTCATCTGGTCCTACACAAATTAGCAACAAGTAGCATCGCCCCAAGTCAAAGTGATGCTGTTACTACTGTTTAAAAACCTCTCTTAGCTCCCCGCTGCCTGGAGGGTAAAATCTAAAACTTTTGCTTCGCACATCTGGTCCTTCATAATCTGTCCCCAACCCACTCTCTACTTCACCTTCCTCACCCCCATTTCTCTGTGCTCCAGCCTCCCTGGATCTGTCACATCTCTGAACACAGCGCAAAGCCAGACACTTGTGCTGTTTCCTATGCCTGGAATGCCCTTTCTTTCACTTTTCACTTGACAAACTCCAATCGGCTCAAATGTGCAGTCATCCCCTGCACCCTCAGGCAGTGATTTCCTCCCCAACTCTGCAAATCTTTACTATATAGTCCTTACCACGTTATCTTTTGCTTTGCCAGCTTATTGGTTCCATTAGAACACCAAGCCCTCTGGATCCCACAGCCTAACACAGTGCCTGGCCTATACAAGTCCCCATCAATGCTTGGTGAAAAGAGGCATGGGTCTTACCTGCCACAGGTTGGTGCGGTTTGGCTGGAACCGGTTCCCCCATGGGTAAACCTGACCTGCCAGGAGAGCAAGGAGACAGCAGAGGAGGGAGAGGTGAAGAGTTGGGGAAGAAAAAAGGCAGAAAGAATGAGGGGACCAAAAGGAAGTTAGGAGGTGGTAAGAAAAAAAGCATGAGCTTACTCACTTTTATTTCCCATGCCCATCCCCTCCGCTCACCATATTGCATTAGGAGCTCCTGGGACCAGTGCTAGTCTGTGAACTATTTGTTACCAGTCCACGTCAAGGTAAGTACAGAAATTGAGTAAGCATTGAGAAATGTGTTAACTGGACTTAGATTTCATAAATGAACACTTAAGAAGCAATCTCATTTGTTACACTTTGATTATTGATGTATCTGGTGATCATTCAAAGAGTGTGTAGAGGTATTTAATATAGGGAATTGATTTTCACTATCGTAACTTTTTTTTAAGAGATGGAGTCTCAATCTGTGCCCCCGGCTGGAGTGCAGTAGCCTGATAATAGCTCACTGCAGCCTCAAACTCCTGAGCTTGAATGATCCTCCCACCTCAACCTCCCCAGAAGCTAGGAATACAGGCATGTGCCACCTCATCTGGCTTCATAACTTTTTGTATAGTTATAACTGTATTACAGAATGACAGTTATGAGTAAATACTGATTCTTTACATTAATCCCTGTACCTCTGTGGAATAGATGTGTAGTTTTGGTAATTCCTCTTTTTCCCTATGCCATGTTGTTCTGATTATATTTACTGAAATGTGACATAACTGTGGAATCTCTAACAATAGATTTTATGTCTCTTTTTTCAGTTCATTTTTCCAGTTATTAATTTTTATGGTATTTCATAGATATATTGGTATGAGAT
>CAUYPO010108176.1:0-19427 GCA_963574435.1 Cheirogaleus major | reverse complement strand
AGTCTCAAAAAGAAGACTGGGAAGGCCGGGCGAGGTGGCTCACGCCTGTAATCCTAGCACTCTGGGAGGCCGAGGCGGGCGGATCGTTCAAGGTCAAGAGTTCAAAACCAACCTGAGTAAGAGCGAGACCCTGTCTCTACTTAAAATGAAAATAAATTAATTGGCCAACTAAAAATACATAGAAAAAAATTAGCCGGGCATGGTGGCGTATTCCTGTAGTCCCAGCTACTCGGGAGGCTGAGGCAGGAGGATTGCTTGAGCCCAGGAGTTTGAGGTTGCTGTGAGCTAGGCTGACGCCACAGCACTCTAGCCTGGGCAATAGGGTGAGACTCTGTCTAAAAAAAAAAAAAAAAAGAAGACTCGGAATGATCTGGTATATTTAGCATCATGGTAGCTCCTTTGGTAGAACACCTTAGCAAGAACAGATTTAGTGGAGTTCTGATGAGTAGAGAGAGGAGGTGAGAAGTCTATATACAAGTAGATTGAGGAATAGTTAGGAAAAGAAATTGAAATGGCAATTGTAGAACTCATTAAAAATAAGGGAGGAGGTGGGTAGTTAATAAGATAAAATAAAAATAAGGGAGAAGAGAAAGGAGTACCTGTAGAGGGTGATGGGTCAAGCCCATTTTAAGTGTGTGCATGTATGTTTTGTTTTGTTTTTGTTTTTTGGATGAGAGAGAATTAGGCAATTTAAATGCTGATAGCAAAGGATCCCACAGAGGAGATGATAAGAATACAAGAGGAAAGGGGGCTAACTGTACAAGAGAGGGATTAATGGATCAGATGTTCTTAGGAATGTAGTTTTGCTTTCAAGAAGTTGAGGAAATTCCTATCAAACTGAAGACCTCTATTTTCTCCATGAAATAGGTGGCTAGGTCATGAATTAAAAATCAAGATTAGGAGTGAAAGGGTTTGTGTGTGTTGGGGATGGAGAAGTTTGAGATTGGAAGATGTATTAGTTATCAAAGCCTGAGTAATAAATTACTTGAAAATGTAGTGGCTTAAAACAATATTATTGTTTCATTGTTTCTGTCGGTTAGAAGTCTGAGTGTCACATAGCTGGATTTTCAGGGTCTTTCACCAGGCTGCAATGGGAGTGTCCCCTAGAGCAGCCAGCATCTCAAGGCTCCCCTGGGGAAGGATCTGCTTCTAGAGTCAAGGCCACTAAAGTGGTTCTTGACAGAATTCAGTTTCTCCTGGGCTCTTAAACTGAAGACTTTTGTTCTTTACAAGGCCTTCCTCCACGCTGAACTCTCCATAGGGTATGGCAGCTAGATTCCATTAGAGATAGCAAATGAGAGAGTGAGAAAGAGTAGGCAACACAGAAGCCAAAGTCTTTTTGTGTCTTAACCACAGAAGTGACATTCTATCACTTTTGCTATATTCTATACTTTAGAAGCAAGCCACCAGGTCCAGCGCACACTCAAGAGAAATTCACAACACAATGGCACAGTGGTGGAAGACATGATCATTGGGAGCAATCACAGAAGCTGCCTACCACAAAACAGGATGGAAAAGATTAGACATAGATCTTGGACACTGTTATCACAGTAGCATCAACAAGAAACACAAGATCCAGTAGAAGTTGGTGACCAGGAATTTTATATGACAACAGTCTGTTGAATGCTATGATTTCAGTAGTCAGGTACATACAAAGATAGGTGCATAGAATGAAGTTAGTGTAAAAACATATTCCCTGTGGTGCAGATGTTGTGCCAGATAATGACAAGCAGATTTACAGATTTTCTCTGGAATTAAAATAGATTCTTCAAACTTAGTGAGAATTGAAAAATAGTGCTGGCTACCTTAGTGTATTCAGACTTTGTTTCAAGACAGCATTAGGAAGGAGATAACATGGTGGTTAAGAACACTGGTTTGAAAGATAGCCTGATGGAATGGATGAAAAACAAAAAAGAGAAATAAAACAAGGAAAAAAAATTTTTTTAATTAAAAAAAAAAAAGAAAGATAGCCTGAGTTGAAATCTTGCTTCCACTTAATAGCTGGGTGACTTTGGAGAAGTTGTTTAACTTCATTAGGCTTCCATTTCTTCACCTTTAAAATAGTGTTGTAGGGGGAAAGCACTTAGATTAGTACCTGGTATGTATTAGCTTTCAGTAAGTATTCATTATTGTTATGTCCTAGTATGAGGTTTATATTCTACCTGCTAGACTTTTTTAAAAGTTATTTATGGAACAAAAAATGAGCTTGTCTTTGTGACTGCCCAAAGAAACTGAAAATCCAAGGTATCCCCAGTGAATCCACAGATGCAGCAAGTTGAAGAAAGCATCATGACAAGTCCAGATTTTTTGGAGGGGCACACAATATTTTACATGTATCACAAATAAGAAACTGAAAATCGTTCAGACTATTTCCTTCTTTTCTTCCTTTAGGCAACCTGCTGGACTCAGGAAGGTAATATGCACTTAAAGACAGTTACTTAGTTGTTTCCCAGCTTGTGAATGTTCGCCTTTTATAGTAGTCAAACTTCAATACTAGCTTGGAAACTCCAAATTAGGGGAGTACTTAATCATTCCTATGAAGCTGGGGAGGAAGGCAGGACAGGGGCCAGATAGCAAGAATCACAGAAGATAGCATGCTAAGCAGGGGTAATACATCAGGCCCAGAAGTTTATAAAACTATAAACCCAGCCAAAACAAAATGATCTATATTTTTGTGATTTTTAATAAGTTGTTATAATGAAAACAGCTAAATCTCCTGAGTTAATGGCAAAGTTACCCATGTGTTTAAGTTTCTTGCTTAGGTAAAAAGTAGGCATGCCTAAACAAAAATAAGTGTCAGTGTTAGAATAAATAAAACTAAGTAAATGATAGCACAAAAACAGAAACTTTTGGTCAAAGGTTTATAAAGATATTTTGGTTTTGGTCTCTTAATTCCAGTTGTTGGTGCAGTTTCTTCCATCATCTTTACTGACTGTGGAAAGGTACACACAAAATCTGTTTAAATCAAATTGTAGGCATCCCTTTGGTCTGGCTCACTCTTGATTTGTTCTAAGTACTAATTACAAGCCAGCCTGTTACGGAAAGTTAGGCACTTATCCCTGAGGCCACATCCTATGAATGAGGACAAGTAGTTTGAGGAGAAGAAAAGAAGAGTTTATTAATTTGCTGGTGAATGAGGAGTTTGGCAGACTCATATCTCAAAGTACCAATGGCCTACTTCTGAACAGAAGTACAGAAGGTTTTAAATATTCTGATTAATCCCATAGTCCCATCTTTGTCTAAAATAATCTCATGACCTCCACCAGAGCAATTCCCCTGAGATATCTCCTGTGGCACAAAAGACACTCTCCTGCCCCTCCCGACCACTGGCCTGAGGATGGAGTTTTTAATTCCCAAAAGGAGTGGGGGAGGTTTTAGGGACAGAAAACATTTTTACCCTTTTTCAGGCCATTCTCCCTGTTATAAATTCTTAATTTGGCTGCTCTGTATTTCAGTTACTTTCTCTTCTTTATTATCATTTCTAATTCTCTGCTGAGTTTCTCAATCTTGTCTTTCATTTTCTTCTACATATTGAGTGGTTATTTTATAGTCTAGGTCTCATTAGCTAGAGACTTTGTTTCTTTGTTGCTTCTCTTGGTTTTTCTTCATGTTGTTGTATTTTCTTGTTTGCTTAATATTTTTTTATTGAGTACTGGATATGATGTGTGAAAAAATTTTAGATATAATTTGAGGCCTTGGACAATCTTATCTTCCTCCATAAGGGATTTATTTTTGCTTTTGGCTGGCAGCCAGGAGCATTGGCAACTGAGATAACTTTAATCCAATTTCAGAAATAGAGATGATTCAGAGATTAAAATTCCTTTTGAGCATTATTCTACTTCTAATTCTCTTTTATTCCTAGGGTGTAGCACCTTTGGATCTTAACTAATATCTAAGGCCTCTTCTTTATTACAATTATTTAAACTTATTCTCACTGTTCATTTATGGGGTGTTTTATTACCAAATATTCCATCATTGTTTAAGTAAGTAATCAATATTTTGCACTTAACTGGTCCAGACAGAGTTAAAGGAGAAGCAGTGCCCATGGTCAAGCTACCTTGATGGTAATAGTGACCAATAAGAGTTTCTCAAGGCCAGACAAAAACCAGTGAAAGATAGCGAGGTCACATGAGGTTAGTCTAAGGCTCCCTCTCTCACCACCCCTTTTATATAAATTTTAGAGTCCAGAGCCTTATTTTTAGTGATGAAGGTAGCACTTTCTTATCTGTTCATTGGGTTTTTCTGAATCTTTTAAGCTTCTACTGTTTTCTCTAAGGACCAGGCAAACAGAGTCCTAGCCAAAAACTAGCATTATAGCGGTATAGAAAGAGACATTGGGCCTGTAATCCTAGCACTCTGGGAGGCTGAGGTGGGCGGATCGCTCAAGGTCAGGAGTTTGAAACCAGCCTGAGCAAGAGCGAGACCCTGTCTCTACTATAAATAGAAAGAAAGTAATTGGCCAACTAAAATATATATATAGAAAAAATTAGCCGGGCATGGTGGCGCATGCCTGTAGTCCCAGCTACCTGGGAGGCTGAGGCAGGAGGATCACTTAAGCCCAGGAGATTGAGGTTGCTGTGAGCTAGGCTGACGCCACGGCACTCTAGCCCGGGCAACCAAGTGAGACTCTGTCTCAAAAAAAAAAAAAAGATTTGGTGTTCTGATACTTTTCTGCCATGTGTCATATTATAATTTTTTTCTTAACCATAGACAAGTAGGATAAACTTCTGGCAAAAAAAAAGCATTTCTAACTCTTTAAAAGCAAGGAAATGAAAACTTTACTGTTTCTTAAAAGCTGCTCTTTATTTTCTTCTTACTTTTAAAAAGTTTCCTGTGGGGCTCCTCACTGCTTGGAAGTGATTTTGTTTTGTTTTGCTTTGTTGTGTTTTGTTTTGTTTTTTCTCTTCACTCCTGCCACATGTGCTGAACTAGAATTCCAATTCCTTTTTTTTTTTCTCTCTCTCTCCTCTTGCTGGTATTCCTGCTGAGTGTCATGTCAATAAGCTTGCTATCATGTTGGGTTTGGCTTTTTGGTTGCCATTTTGTTTTATCTTTTTGCTGCTGTGATAGTCCATTCCAAGAGGATATTTTAGGCATCTGATACAATGTGTAGAGATTTTCAGCCTTTCTGCCTTTCTTGCTTTGATTTCAACTTGATGTTAATACTTGAAGTATCTTCTGTAACTGCGGTCTCCAACCCTAAGGCCACGGAATGGTCCAGTCAGTGGCTTATTAGGGACTGGGCTACACAGCTCCACTGCTGCCACCCCCTAACCCTAGCCTGTCCATGGGAAAAATTGTCTTCCATGAAACCAGTCCTGGTGCCAAAAAGGTTGGGGACTGCTGTAATCTATATCATTTCTCACTGTGGACTTGAATCTAAAAGACCAAGAGACTTGAAGATTCTTATGATACCTTGAAACCTCTTTGTTGCTAAAAGATGTCAGTATTTCTTTCTTCTTCTGAAACAAAAATAACCACACAGTGTTGATGTAACCACGTTGCCATGCAGCACCCCAGATATGTTATTCAGCTCTTCCTACATTGTTTCATTCTGAAGCTAGCAGAAGTCCCATGTTAACACACAGAGATGGTGCATTAATGATTCCAAGGTGCATCTAATGAGCTATTTGAATTGGGGCCTCACCATCCTTTCTGCTTATTTGCAAAGTAAAATATTGAACATTTCATGGGCCTGCCAGATGATACAATCAGTCTTTTCTATTTCACTAAATACACACATACACACTTATAATCAATCATGGCCTTTTTTTTCTTTTCTTGGATATTTTGAAAATGGAAACCTTGTGGTTTTCTTGGTATTAAATACATTAGTTGGCTAGCAAAAAACAAAGGCTGAATACCTGTATTTTACTTAAAAACTGAAATCAGCATTGTATTCTATTAAGTCCTAAGTCTAAGATACTTTGGCTTTTGTATATAGTAAGTCTCTAGGAATGTGTATTAAAACATTAATAGTTGATACAAGAGAATCAGTGGTTTTCATGTTAAATGATAATGTTTTATAGAATAAAGAACCCAGAAATAAATCTACATATTTGAAATGGTGCTGGGAAAACTGTACCTCCATATGCAGAAGAATGACACTAGACCCCTATCTCTAACCACATACAAAAATCAACTCAAAATGGATTAAAGACTTAAATGTAAGACCCAAAACTATGAACCTATTAGAAGAAATCCTAGAGGAAACATTACAAGATGTTTGTCTGGGCAAAGATTTTATGGAGAAGACCTCAAAAGCATAGGCAACAACAACAACAAAAAATAGACAAATGGGATTATATCAAACTAAAACCTTCTGCACAGCAAAGGAAACCATCCACACCATCATTTCCTTTATTCAAGTCAACAAGGTTATCTTTGTCAAGTCTGCTTAGCTACAGAAATGTAACTGGGACTGTTTTCTGTTCTCTTTTCCATCACTAAAAGAAATGTATAAAATATCCTTTGAAGCCATAAGAAAGGGGTAATTATACTTTAAACTTAAGAGCTCAAAGGCTCTTTTAGATCATCTAATCTCTTCTCACTTAACAGAACAGAAAACTGAGAGCCAGTGATGCAAATTACTTGTCCAAAAACATGTAACTAATTTGAAACACATGCTCACCAAAGGGTGACCAAAAAAAAAAAAAAAAAATTGAAGCACAGCCAGGAATGTAATTCAGGTTCTAGAGGAAGGATATTTCCTCAGAACATTTCTACTGTATCACTCTCAATCCCACAAGAGCATCCCTGTTATGCATACCAACAACAATAAAAACAATTCTAAGGTATTGTAGTTATACTTTCGTAGTCTTATCTTTTGATTATGTGATTTGAGAGCCTCATGTCTGACTCCCTTACAATTACTGAAAATTGAAACAAGAGTCTTTTTCGTTATTGTTTCTCCCCCATGAATTGTCCAGGCACTCATTATTCTCTGTATGCCAGGCAAGCGGAGTTGACACTAAGTCAAACTGTGACGTCAGATTTTCTTCAATATTTCAAAGAGCCACAGCTTCCTACCATCGAAGATCTTACTGTGACTCCCTGTGGATCCCAGAGGGCAATTTTTTTTATTATTATTTTTTTTTATTTTGGTGTTTTATTTTCATCAAAGCTGGGTTCCTTCTTTGTGCCAGGCACAGCACAGCTTAGAGACCTGAACAGTTATCCCATCTGTTAATTTCAGGGCAGTATTATTTCCAAGAACTGGTATTTCTGGGTCCCCACCAAGCAGCCATGAAGATAAACCATGACAAACAGGACTAACCAACTGTTTCTGTCCCTCTAGATTTAACTCCCCTTTGTGAACAAAGTGACTCACAACTATCTTAATTAACCTCCTAACTGGGAGCATATGTTATAGGCCAAAAAGGTAACATGTGACTTCCCACAGTTTTACTTTAGCCCTCTCCCCTACATGCTAAAAAAAATCTGTATTTGTCTTCCCTCTCTCCACACCACCTTCACCAGGGAGAAAGAACTATAGCTTTCTGGGAGAGAGACAATGTTGACCTGGATAACAAAGGGATAAAAATTGGCAGATAAAGAGAAAGGCAAAGAGAAAAGAGTTTATTAGAAGGGTATTGAGTAGCTCATACACCTGAGTTACCAGGCTCAGGCAACATTTGGGGACCCAGGGAGACTAAGCTACAGAAAATTATAGCAACAGTCACGCAGCAGGAATGGTCTGGTTGAGGTCCTCACTCTGGTTCCACCACCTACACTGCCACTGGATGTGGTCACCCCTGGATCCTGCTGCCAGGCACCACATTGATGCCACCATTGACAGTGAATTCCAAACTCTGCCTGCATCTTTGTGTCATTTACTCATGATTGAAAGTACCAAGTGGGTGCATCCAACTATCCAGGTATGGGTCAAGTATCTGGCCCCTTTGACATCCATAGGCGGACTTGCCTCCCACAAACTCACACAGTGGGGTGCAGTGGTATGGTTCCTCCAAAATATGAAAGGGTTTTGGATGCTGAGTAGCCCCCAAACCAAACCCCCCCAAATGTCCTCATGGGGTACTCTCAAGCTATGGCATTTGTTGAAAACACATATGTGGACCCAGACACAGGCAGGGAACAAGATGTGTGGGGAAGACAGCTGGGGTGCTGCAGCCCTCTGTCTCTACCCATTCAAAGAGGAGTATCTCATCTGAGCATCAGAGTGAATTCAAGTAGTATTATGTATATTGTCTCTGTCACAATGTTTACTCCACAATTAGAAATGGCCTTCTCTCTTGGAGTCAGACATACTACTATTGAACCACGAGGTCACAGTTTTCTCTCTTGAACATGGCCCTCCTTGAAACTGCTCCTGCTTGTCTCAAGAAATTGTTTTTGAAGGCTTTGAAGAGGAAGCTGTTTGCAGATGATTGGTTTTGTCTTGTTTAGAAAGCAGTTTCCTTTAGGTATTACTTACATCCTGACAAATGCTTATTTAACATTATAAATGACACTAGTCTGACAATAAATTCTATTACAGAAATAAATAGCTGATGAACATCAGATCGTAACTCTTGCAATCATAACAATAATTTTCTATAGCTTTTCCATCTTCAGGGCATTAATTAAGTAGGCCTCAGAATAGCTCTAGAAGAAACTTGCCTGCAGTGCAATCAGTCAACGTATAAATAAAATACAGGGAGTGGATCCTTGAGCTCTGCCTCAAACCATACAATAATTATTTTTCCCTCTTCAATCCCCTCACAAGAGAAGGAGATGTAGCAAGAGACAGTGAGAAAGAGGCAGGAAAGAGAGAGAGAAGAAAAGGAACCACGCACAGGAGATGAGCACACTGGGGAGCTATGAAGCTGGTGAATCAACACGGGGTGATGGCTGTCTCCTAGGAACCAAGCCTAGAGATGCCTACAGCCAGGGGGAGGTCAGAGGGACTGAGAAACTGATGCAAAAACTGTGAAAACCCCCGGAGAGACAGAAAATGTTTAGCTCTTGGAGTGAGCAGCAAAGGCAGCCCACAATAGGTTAGAGTCTTCAGGACATACCTGTCTTAACACCAGTTCCTGTGAAAAATGTCCAGGACAGTATTTCCCAAAATGTGTTCTAGGGAACAATTATTCTGTAGGATGGTCTTGGTATTTATTGCATGTAAGAGAGGGCCCTGGTGTAGTGGAGCTTAGCCATGTTTTGGCTGCCCAACATCTGAACCCCATTCTTGTGTGTTTGGGGAACTTCCCATTGAATGAGTCCTAGCTGGAGGAAGAGCCCCTTCCACTACAGAGCTGAACACCAGGCACTTGCTTTCTCGCCCCACCCCCCACCTTCACCCCCCAGCAAGCTCAGGCATGGCATGTGCTCTGGGCACTGCCAGTCGGATCTGCCCTCCCCAGACTTTGACTTGGGAATCAATGATACAAGGAAGCAGCTGCCCAGCAGCAATGCAGGCAACGTGGGGTTTCCAGGGATGACTGTGTCAACAGTAGTGGCACCTAAAAGCTTCCAAAGGCTTTCTGTTGCCCTTAGAATAAAATCCCAACCTCCCTCACATGACTTATAACACTCTCGAGGACTTTAATGGCCCCTCACACAACTCATGCTCCAGCCAAACTCGTTTTCTTTTAAATTTTCAAGCATACTATTCACTCTCCCTCTCTTCTCTCCCTTCCTTATGTCTACTACACTACTCCCTTTGGACATTTCTCTTGCTCTGCCCTCCTCACATTTTTGGGTTAGTTCCTACTCATCCCTTCAGAAACTATTCCCCCAAAGTCTATGCCATGCACTCCCACAGGAACTGGCACATTAATTTAATAGCTTGTTTAACTGGCATCCCATAGGCAAACCTCTAATCTCGAATAGGAGAGTGACTATGTGTACACTGCTGACTAATACATCTCCTGTGTCCAGAACAATGCCTGGCACAGGATAGGGAGTTAAATATTTATTGAAATGAACAAAGTTCATTCTAAAGTAACCAGAGTCTGACTGTGTGTCATTCTGTATTCCTGGCCTGCCAATGATTATTCTCTTCGATGTTTTCCCATGTTTTTATTGGAATTGAAAATTTCAGTATAAAATTTATATCATAAACCAAAAGATGATGGCTTACACAAATGTATTTATGTCTAGATTATGGTTGGCATAATGAAATTGGTGAGATGAGGTCTGTAAAGCACACTTCCTAGAAAAGTGCTCTGAATACAAAATGCTGAGAATTTTAAAGTATAGGGAATAAATAACTCCCAAGGAGTAAACTGCGCTTTTCTATGAGATGAACGAGCTGTTCCAGGCTAGCTGGAAGCCGAGCTGTGAATGGAAATCAATATCCTACGTGAGATGTAGGACGTTAACTTTTTCCTTTGCCAGGCGTGATTGGGCTTGTAAGTGTGTCTCCACACTTGGACAACAGAGCATTAATAACTGATTGATTGATGAATAGATGGGAGTGGAAATAGCTCTGCCTTCTGCACTGCCTGGTGCTCCTTGAGATCACAAAACACTGTCCCACATCACCTAGCATTCGGTTGACGAAGCTGCCCAGGGAGATGGATAGTCTGAGTGTTAGTGTTACTATTCCCATTCTACAATTGAGGAAACTGAGGCCCAGAGAATTTAAGTGATTTGTCCAAGGTCACCCAGCTAGTAGATGTTAGTGCCAGAAATAAAATCCAGGCCTACATATCTTTCTTTATTAAGGCATAAGTGTACAGAAGATAGTTTCTCAAGGCTGAATCAAGGCTAAGAGAATTTTAAACAGTCACGTCAATAACTATAGTAATCATTTCAATGCTTATCTTTTTTAAAAGCATTACCTATGATTGAAGCAGCTCAACTCCCTGCAGTAGTTATGAGAACCTTGGATAAAATGCTTCATTTAATAGGACTTGCTAGCCTCTAATAAGAAAAAGACTCAGGACTGCAAGTCTGCTTTGCTCAGGTGCAGCCATTTTCAGATGACAGTCACATAATGGACTCTCCCCGAGGTCCTGCCTTCACTCAGCCCAGCTGCGACACACAAGCCCATTGAAGGTCTTGACAATGTTAGAAGATAAGCTGAGGCACAATACAGATTTTTTTAAGAGTTTATTTTAGCAAAGAGCAGTTCATCAGTTGGGCAGCTCCAAACCAGAAATGGTTTTGGAGGCTCAGCTCAGGGAACACAAGAGGAAGGCTTTGATAGGGTAAAATCAATTATTACAGTTATGCAATTGCCTTAGTCCCTAGTTATATAAGTTGGTATGTGGCTTCTGGTTGGTTGGCCTTAAGGTTCATTTTTCTTTAACAAAGGCATTTGTAAGAAATAGCTCAAGTTAAGTTTTGCTTATGTTTGCAAATCAAGAAAGATTAAGGGCATTTATGAGGCCTAACTGGCTTTGTCTGCTCAGGGATTCTTCTGGCCTGGCCTCCATTTCAATTTACTTTAACTGCAAGTAAGTATTAATACGAGCTAAAAATAAAATGACAGTCAGCAAAAGATAGAGTTTTGGAGAATGATTTATTACTTAAAAATCCTACAAACCTAGGTTGATTTGCTGTCCCAAAAATATACATTGAGGTCCTAACCCTGGAACCTATGAACGTGACCTCATTTGGAAGTATGGTCGTTGCATATGTGATCAAGTTAAGATGAGGACATTAGAGTGGGCCCCAATTCAATAGGACTTAAATCCTTTTAAGGAAAAGGAAGTTGGACACAGACATGCACATAGAGGAGAGCAGTCTGTGAAGACAGAGACACACAGGGAAAAGGCCAGGTGACAACAGAGGCAGAAAAGGGAGTGATGCAGCTACGAGCCAAAAAATGTTAAGAATTGCCGGCCACCACCAGGAGCAAGGAATAGGCAAGGAAGGATTCCACCCAGAGTCTCAGAGGGAGCATGGCCCTGCTGCCACCTTGCTTTCACACTTCTAGCCTCCAGAACTGTGGAAGAATAAATTCTTACTTTTTTAAGACATCCAGTTTATGGTACTTTGTCACAGCATCCTAGAAAACTAACCCAATAACACAGAACCAAGGCTAGAGCGTTACTGTTCGATGTAGTACCTGGGTCCCCTGATCGTATTTCTTGTCTGGGTAAAGCAATGGAGAAATAAACCACACTAATGAGGCCAAAGACCGTACAAAGTTCTGCAGCTGGCGGGGACAGATGGAGGCAGCTAACAGCCACATCTTGAAATACAGTTTCCATTTGCATGTGGGAGGCCTCTAATCTACAAAGTTAGCATAAGCAGGTCAAACACTGGAGTAAGTAGAGACCATGGCAAATGATCCAGGAGGTCAAAGAGGGTGTGTTTTGGGGACAAGGAGCCTGAAGAAAACAAAGGTTGTCGCTCAGAAATAGGCAAACACAAAGGCCAGCACGTCATGGCTTCTTTATTATTATTATTATTATTATTATTATGAAACATTTTAGATATTTAAACAGGTACAGAAAATAACGTAACAAGCATCTCTGTACCCAAGATTCAGCTTAGGAAATAAAAGGACAATTCAAGTTTTCTGTTTTCCCCTCACCTTGATCTTCTTCCTCCATCTGCAAAAGTCATCATTTTGGGGAGACAGTCTTTTGTAGGTCCCTTAATTTCTACATGTCTTAGAAGAAGGCACTGAATGAAATTTTTCCTATACTATCATGTCAAAGATATTTGCATAGCAAACAGCCTCAAAAAATAGGCAGTGTCTCCCTCTGGAGCAAAAGGAAGGCGGGCTTTCTGCCCATTATAAAAGACTTAGGTTATCTAGGCTCAGGGTTCCTCCCCTGCAGTGCAGCCCACTGCACGTGTGTAGGCAGCCATCTGGGCCCATTTGCGTCACCTTCATGGTACTTGGGGGCAAGAGGAAGTGATGCTAATGCTGCTTGCCGTGACAAGAGTGATAAAGTTCTTTGTTTCCACCCCAGGACACTTGTGTCTTCTCCAAATATGATGACATGGTGACAAGTGGGGTAAAGTCTCAGATCCTTCAGAGTTCTTGAAATCCATTACCTTAAATTTGGTGTTTATCATTTCCATGTATGTATATTTTACTAAAGACACATATGTTTAAAAATATAGTATTGCTTTTTTTTGTTTACAAAGTTTACATAAATGGGACCGTATGTATCCTTCAGCAATCTGCTCTTGCCCTCAATTTATCTTGTTGAGATGTAGCCACACTGATCCATATTCCAGGTCATTCACTTCTAGCCACTGTATAGCATTTCACTGCATGAATACAATTTATTTATTTATGCTTCTGTTATTTAGCTGATTTTTGTTGACATTTAGGCTGTTTCCAGATTTTATTATTGCAACCAATGCTTGCAATGAAAATTCTTGTTCATGATTCCTTGTGCATATGTAAGAGGTTTTTTATGTGTATAAACTTAGTAGTGGAAATGTTGAGATGTAATGTGAACTGATCTTCAACTACTTCAATAGTAAACATTGCTAACTTGCTCTCTGAAGTGGTTATACCAAATAACAATAGCAATATGCAATTGTTTATTAGCAATATGCAAGAGTACCTACTTCTCATTCTTGCAAACATGATGTTGTCATACTTTTGAGGCTTTATCTTTCTGGTGAGTATAAATTTACAAGTATCTTTTCATATGTTCTTTGGTCATTCTTCCCCTCTTTACTTGCTATTTATATCCTTAACCTATTTTTCCATTGGTGTTTTTTTCTTATGAGTTTTAAGTGTTCTTTATATATTCAAGATACTGATATTTAGTCTGTTACATATACACAAATTACATCTCCTAGTCTGTGGCTTGTCTCTTCCCTTCATTTATGGTGTTTATATAGCTTCTTGATTCCATAATGAAATAAAAGGAAAAGATCTTGGCTTCGCTGGAGCCAAGCACTCAAAATAGTGATGACAACATATTCTGCCCAAGCACTATGTGCAGACTGGAATGCAGGAAGCTTGGGTTCTAATCATGATTCTTCCATAGCTGAGTATCCACAGGGAAGTCACATCACCTCTATGTCTTGGGTTCCTCAGATGTAAATGAGAGGGTTAGGCTAGATGATCTCCCTGAGCACCTGCCTAGAGATAAGGTTTTCTAACACTGTGAGTCAAGGTCTTATGCGTCAAGTAGGCAATGGCAGGACTGTGTGGAAGAGCCCAACTTCACTACTTTAGGAAGTGGCTGACCAGCCTCTGTGTTGCTCTTCTGACTTTCCCACAGGGTTAGTCACTGTCATCTGTGTGCCCACAGCACCCGCTCATATTGCTACTATAATACCCACCATATTGTGATGTTATTGGTGAATTTTCCATTTGTCTCTCCAACTACATGGCGAGCTTCCTCAAGGGCAGGGCTGCCTTTAGTATATCCCCAGCATCTCCCATAGCTCCTGACTCAGAGTAAACACTCAGTAAATGTTTGATGAATGATGGTAGGTGCATGGGAGGGAGGGAGGGAAGGAAGGAAGGAAGGAAGGAAGGAAGGAAGGAAGGAAGGAAGGGAGGAAGGGAGAACCAAAGGACCTAAACACCTGCATATATACACCCAGTGAATACAACAGAGTTACTCAGACAGTAACACATTTGAAAAAGGGACCATCAGCAAATACTATTGTAGCTGCTTTACAAGTGGAATCAGCTTTTCAAGATCATACAGGCAAACAATGGTGTGCTCAATAATGGAAACCAATAATCTCTGATTCTTAATCTGATGTTCCTAGTAATAGAGGCTGCAGTCTCATTATTTTAGTAAAAATAAACTAGATTTTGAATTAAGCTCTTTTCATCCTTTTTATGCAACAGGAATATATTAGTTATAATTTGGAACTTTTCCCTACTGACATGTTCAGAAAGATTAAAAAGGGAGTCTCTAAGCTTTAGGACCTTTCATAATTGTGATCTATATAATATTAGAGACGGAAGTACTTAAATAATTCTCTCTGAGCTACAATTCAATTTCCTGCTTGTAGTAAACATAGGAAAAAACAAGATCTATGTAATAGAAGTGCTCTTGTTGTCATGACAACAGGAAGAAGCAACAGGAGGAAGACTCTTAGCTGTTAAGAATGGTCTGTTACGAGGTGTCAGGGCCCATTAAGGATGGTCAATACCCTGTCCTCCATTTAGTTTTGCCTTTACAAAGCTTACTTACTTCACTGCTGCAAATGTAATCCAATTTTCTCAGCAGCACATTAGCCTCAGGGAAGGCAAAGCAAATTTTGAACAGGGTTCTTCATCCTTTCCTGGGGGTAATACATTATCTGTTCATCTTGAAAAACTGCCCAGTGACTTCTATCTCCTACACTAATATATTTTTTTTTGCAATTTATTATGCCAGTATCTCTGAGTTTGTTCTTATTATGACTCGTAAGCTCATTATCGAATAACAAAAAAGTAAATGGATTACAAGAGGCGGACCAGGAATAAAATGAGAGTGTGGAGATGAACACGGCAGTGGGATCAACATGGTAGTGACACATCTGCTCTGCCAGCCCAGTTTCAGCCCCAAGAAACACCAGCTTCCGGACGTACTCTAACATTGGTGATCCCACAGATGAGCATCTCATAATAATGGGCAGTGTGCAGGTTCCTGACAAATGGCGTCATCCATTGGATCATTTCTTTGGAACAATCCTTCCTGAAGTGTAGGCCCAAACCATGTACATCAGAATCCCCCAGCATGCTTGTTAAAAATGCACATTTTTAAGTTCTGTTCCTGATCGGCTGAATCGGAAATGGTAGAGGTTGGCTTAAGGGATTTGATTTGCTAAAAAGCACAGTCAAGTTTGAGAATCATTGCCTTAGATCAAAGTTTGAAAAAAAAATTGAGGGAAGTCCCCTCTGGCACTAACTACCTAAGAAGGGCAGAGGAGGTTGCATGGTAGGCGAAAAAAGGGAAGCAGACAAGCCAAAGAAGAAGCTTGCCTATTTCACAGCTTTCCTCAGGTTTTACCTTGGTTCTGACTGCTGTAGATTTAAGGCAGACTAAATGACACTGTAGGTGCAATCAGCAAAATCCAAATGTGGTGCTTCTACAGATTTGTACTGCTGTCTTGTGAACTGCTTTATTTAACAAACAAATGCCCCCCAAAAGGAGGGAGGGGCACCCTTTAGATTAAAAGAGACTCAAAAGACATATGAGCCAAATACAATGTGTGAATCTTATTTTTAACCAATTAAAAAAAAAACTGAAAAGAAAGCAATGTTTGTAACAATTGAAAAAATTCCAGCACCATGTGGACACTAGATCATTTTAAAGAATTATTAATTTTACTAAATGAGATAATGCTGTGTATTTATGTTAAAAAGAAGAGGCTTTGTGTTTTAGAGGTATAGATTTAACTGTTTACAGATTAAATGATATGTGATCTTTGGTGTGTACTTTAAAATAATCCAGTGGGGAAGTATGGAGGAAATAGAAGGTATAAATGAAATAAAAAACATGTGTTAATAATTATTAAAGCTGCAGGATAAGTACATAAACATTCATTATAGGATTCTTGTTATTTAGGGGAAAACTTGAAAATTCTCCAAAGCCACAGAAGGCCTTTTCAGTAGGGGAATGGCAGACGAAATGGGCACCCTAGAGGGTGCAGCCTGGGGGATAGGAAGACCAGCAAGGGGGCTGTCAAGGAAGGCCTCAGTGGCAAAGGACTGAACCATGACAGTACCACTGGGGGCAGCGGGGAGGCCGGAGTGCGGACAGTATTAGAGATAGAAGCAGTAGAACTATTGATGGAAGGAGCTAAAGAAGGAAGAATGAAGAATGAGGTTTCAGGCTGGGATGAATGGCTGCATGGTGGGGTCATGCAACAAGTGGAGGAATTCAGAAGAAATTAAAGTTAGGGGTGAAAAGAGCAATGGATTCCATTTCAGATACATTGAGTCTGAGGTGTCTGTAGAACACCCCGGTTTAGGAAAGAAGGTCTGCCCTAGAAATATGGTTTTGGCAATTATCAGCTGCAGCATAATTTCCATGGAAACATGTAGAGTGTAGGCACAAGAAAACAATCCCTGAGTAAGTACTTTCTATCAAATTAATAAATTCCTCTTGGACTGTTTTAACATTGAAAAAGTGAAGCAGTGGCTTGATCAGGGAGAATGATATAAGAGAACAAAATGACAATATATGATACCCACGCTGTTCTGCGTCATCTCGATTTCCATTTTGAATGTGTGATAGATTATCAGGGTTTAACTACATAAGGTTTTCTTTTTTCATTTTCTTTCCCATAATAAAGGAGTTTTCAAGAGAACACTGGGAATTAAAAAAAAAAATCTCATGTGGAAGATCAATTTTTGCTTTTTTTTTTTTACCCTTTCTTCTATTTTGTCCTCTTCGGTGTTACCTGTGGCATTACAGAAATTGAAGGAAACCACTAAAACCATCTAAATCGAGGGCCACAGTTTATTTTCCTGTCTTTAAAACAGCCAGGATTGGGTTGAATTCTTGGGTTGACAAGTGTATTAGAAGGAGCCAGGGAGCTGCTGAACTAAAAAACGTGTTTTATGTCAGGGATTGATTTACACCTTGGAGCAGGACAAAGAGAGAAATACTCAGCCACTGTGACATCCGTTGCTGGGAAAGCGTCATGATTTGTCGTTGGTGAGAACACGAAGCCATCTGCTATCCTTTAATGAAATATGGTCATAACATTTTTGTTTGAAACACAGAATGATTTACCAACCCAAAATTATAGGTTTTCAGCAATCAAGGGTCTTGCAGGTGTTTTTTTGGGGGGAGAGGGGAGGAGGGGTTGTTTTGTTTTTTAAATATTTTTATCTTTAGGATTTATATTCAAATATGAATAAAAGCATATCAGTATCTTTTATTTCTGTTCTGGGTTTATTCTCAAAATCTTGTGTTGACTGCACAGTTCAAATTCCTCAGCCTCCTATTTGAAGACTCCCTAATTTGGCCTCATCCAAAACCAATTGAATCAGAAGTTAGGCAGGTTGGACCCAGGCATCCGGTTTTTTTTATCACTCCCCATGCAATTTTAATGTGCAATCAAGGTGAGACTTGCTCTGGTTGAGGAAAAATAACTGGGACATTTGTATTACCTATCGTGAGAAGCAAATGTCAGAAATTAAAGTTTTTCTGAGCCTCAGATGGCAGGTGTGGGGTGTGTGCGTGTGTGTGTGTGTGTGCAGTTGGCATTACCTCTCTCTGCCCTGCCGTGCAGGTGACTGCCGTGAGGGTGTATGTGAACAGTTCCTCTGAGAATCTCAACTACCCAGTCCTTGTTGTGGTTCGCCAACAGAAAGAGGTGCTGTCCTGGCAGGTCCCTCTGCTCTTCCAAGGACTGTAAGTGGATTTTTTTTTTCCCAGACAGCTTCACTGCATTTGGTTTTCTTCAATGTCCTAGAACTTAACTGGTCTTTTTTCTAATGAAAGGAGAAAATAGACATTTGGAATGTTCAGATATGCATACAGCATGCAAAGTGCAAACAACGGTCATGGTGCATGCCCTGACCTGTTAAGCTCTGCTTGATTTCCATCCTCTTGAATTTCAGATAAACACTCTACCTAGATTTGCAACACCTAGAAGAACTTTTACCATTTTAAAATTCTACCATAATGATCTGGTAGCTCTTGATTGGATAATGGGTCATCCAATGGGCTAGGCCCAGCAGTCAACATAAATGAGTAAGACTTCCCTTATTCTTTGAAATGTCCACCATATGTGCACTCTTTATTCAATAATACTTATTGAGCACTACTAAGTAGTAGATGCTGGGAATACACAGGTGGAAAAACAACAAATTCCCTGCCCTGACGAAGTTTTTACTTTCTCAGGGGAGAACTGTATAAGGCACTATAGCACCAATGAGAAAAACCCAGAAGGCAAACAAAATGGGAACATAGTATGGTGTTACATCATTTTTAAGGGTTGGGGAGTTTGAAGATTGAAATAATGACTCTGATAGCTTTGACTGGGACTCGGGAGCTTTCTTTACCCTCTATTTTAGCAAAAGTTTGGAGAGTGGAAAAATGAAATCAGCTGGTTGTTTTATCAGGACAGTTCCCCTTCAAAATCTGATATTTTTTCCTCACTGAGTTAGGAGGCTGGCTTAGTGTAATGTAGACACTGCTTAAGGAAACGGTCAGCACAGAACAGTCCTCGTGTCTCTGTTACCACATCACACAACTCAATGCTAACAACGCTAGTTCCATCAAGAGGTCCAGTTTGAAATTTAAAACATAAGGACTTGGCTGGGCGTAATGGCTCTCGCCTGTAATCCTAGCACTCTGGGAGGCCGAGGCGGGAGGATTGTTCAAGGTCAGGAGTTCAAAACCAGCCTGAGCAAGAGCAAGACCCCGTCTCTACTAAAAATAGAAAGAAATTAGTCGGTCAATTAAAAATATATAGAAAAAATTAGCCGGGCATGGTGGCGCATGCCTGTAGTCCCAGCTACTTGGGAGGCTGAGGCAGGAGGATTGCTTGAGCCCAGGAGTATGAGGTTGCTGTGAGCGAGGCTGATGCCACGGCACTCACTC